>JARQOC010000006.1:429022395-429035395 GCA_033576535.1 Allobates femoralis
ATCCTGGCGGCTCCCAGGGCTGCAGCAGGCGGTGCATGAGGCGGCGGGGAATCCTCTGCTCTCCCCGTACTGTACTCCAAGGCTGTCAGCGCGGATCTGAGCCGCGGCCTCCGGGACCCGCCCTTATATAATAGTGAGCGGCGCTGCCATGGCAACGTCACAGTGACCACACTGACAGCTCAGAGGAAGGGGCGGGGTCACAACAGCGAGGAACTACTACAACTCCTAGCGGATTACACAACGATCTCATGGAGGCAGGGTTCTCACATTATTAATCATTAGAGCTACATCCGGTATTATACTCCAGAGCTGCACTCACTGTGTACATACATTACTATACTTATCCTATACTGATCCTGAGTTACATCCGGTATTATACTCCAGAGCTGCACTCACTGTGTACATACATTACAATACTTATCCTATACTGATCCTGAGTTACCTCCTGTATTATACTCCAGAGCTGCACTCACTATTCTGCTGGTGCAGGCACTGTGTACATACATTACATTACTTATCCTGTACTGATCCTGAGTTATATCCTGTATTATACTCCAGAGCTGCACTCACTATTCTGCTGGTGCAGTCACTGTGTACATACATTACATTACTTATCCTGTACTGATCCTGAGTTATATCCTGTATTATACTCCAGAGCTGCACTCACTATTCTGCTGGTGGAGTCCCTGTGTACATACATTACATTACTTACCCTATGCTGATCCTGAGTTACATCCTGCATTATACTCCAGAGCTGCACTCACTATTCTGCTGGTGGAGTCACTGTGTACATACATTACATTACTTATCCTGTACTGATCCTGAGTTACACCCTGTATTATACTCCAGAGCTGCACTCACTATTCTGCTGGTGCAGTCACTCTGTACATACATTACATTACTTATCCTGTACTGATCCTGAGTTACATCCTGTATTATACTCCAGAGCTGCACTCACTATTCTGCTGGTGCAGTCACTGTGTACATACATTACATTACTTATCCTGTACTGATCCTGAGTTACATCCTGTATTATACTCCAGAGCTGCACTCACTATTCTGCTGGTGCAGTCACTGTGTACATACATTACATTACTTATCCTGTACTGATCCTGAGTTACATTCTGTATTATACTCCAGAGCTGCACTCACTATTCGGCTGGTGGAGTCACTGTGTACATACATTACATTACTTATCCTGTACTGATCCTGAGTTACATTCTGTATTATACTCCAGAGCTGCACTCACTATTCTGCTGGTGCAGTCACTGTGTACATACATTACATTACTTTTCTTGTACTGATACTGAGTTACATCCTGTATTATACTCCAGAGCTGCACTCACTATTCTGCTGGTGGCAATCACTGTGTACATACATTACATTACTTATCCTGTACTGATCCTGAGTTACATCCTGTATTATACTCCAGAGCTGCACTCACTATTCTGCTGGTGCAGTCCTTGTGTTCATACATTACATTACTTATCTTGTACTGATCCTGAGTTACATCCTGTATTATACTCCAGAGCTGCACTCACTATTCTGCTGGTGGAGACACTGTGTACATACATTACATTACTTATCCTGTACTGATCCTGAGTTATATCCTGTATTATACTCCAGAGCTGCACTCACTATTCTGCTGGTGCAGTCACTGTGTACATACATTACATTACTTATCCTGTACTGATCCTGAGTTACATCCTGTATTATACTCCAGAGCTGCACCCACTATTCTGCTGGTGGAGTCACTGTGTACATACATTACATTACTTATCTTGTACTGATGCTGAGTTAAATCCTGTATTATACTCCAGAGCTGCGCTCACTACTCTGCTAGTGGAGTCACTGTGTAGTGTAGATACATTACATAACTTAGGCTGCTTTCACATCAACGGTTTACGCTGATTGCGGCAGTTGTGAAAAAAACGCAACTGCCGCGATTACCGCATAACGGCCGCGATCGCGGCACACTTGCGGTAAACGCCATACAATGTCTATGGGCTTGCGGCAGGTGCGGCAAATGCGGTGTAGTTGCGGTTTCGGAACTTGCGGTAGGTGCGGCCACGAAAAAAACGCGGTATGCCACACCTGCCGCAAGTGCCGAAACCGCACCTACCGCACACTTATCGCAAGCCCCATAGACATTGTATGGCGTTTACCGCAAGTGTGCCGCGATAGCGGCCGTTATGCGGTAATCGCGGCAGTTGCGTTTTTTTCACCGCAACTGCTGCAATCAGCGTAAACCGCTGATATGACAGGGGCCTTATCCTGTACTGATCCTGAGTTACATCTTGTATTATACTCCAGAGCTGCACTCACTATTCTGCTGGTGCACAGATTTTACCACCATTATTGTTGTCACCTGTAAAATCCGCACAGGTGATAAGTGCAGCACAGAACCACTCAGGGAAATTCATGCAGTAATGGCCGCGTGGTACCAAACTGCAACTTGTGAACCCAGCCTCATGGTACAGTGAAGCCCCATTTTTTCTCCTTTGAATAATACATATTTTGTAAATATCCATAGCTAGGGTCCTGCTGCCACCTCTATCATCTGTAATTGAAGCTAAGCTGAGGTCGGGAACCCATGAAGGTGACGAGACCCTCCAGAGAATTCCTGAGTCATATAGAAGTCAGATGTATGGTAATCAGGTACTAGATGGCAATAGGAAAATTATGTAGTCCCCCCTCATAGGGTATAGTAGTTTAACTACTGCACCCCATGTGCTAGAGTATAACTACAATGCTATAATGCCGCCTCTTATAAATATAACTACTATATTATAAATATAACTACTATAATACTGCCCTCTATGTACAAGAAGAATATAACTACTATCGTAGTGCCTCTTATGTACAGGAATATATCGTAACTACTAGAATACTGCCTCCTATATATAAGAATGTAACTGTATGTAATACTGTTCCCTATGTACAAGAATATAAATACTGCCCCTTTGTAAAAGAGTAAAACTACTATAATACTGATTACTATGTACAGGAATATAAATACTATAATACTGCCCGCTATGTACAAGAATATAAATACTATAGCACTGTCCCCTATTTATAAGGAGCAGTATTATAGTAGTTATATTCCTGTACATAGGGGTAGTATTATAGTAGTTATATTCTTGTACATAGGGGGCAGTATTATAGTAGTTATATTCTTGTACATAGGAGACAGTATTATAGTAGTTATATTCTTGTACATAGTAGTTATATTCTTATACAGTAGTTATAGTTATAGTTATATTCTTGTACATAGGGGGCAGTATTATAGTTATATTCTTGTACATAGGGGGCAGTATTATAGTAGTTATATTCTTGTACATAGGAGCAGTATTATAGTAGTTATATTCTTGTACATAGGGAGCAGTATTATAGTAGTTATATTCTTATACATAGTAGTTATATTCTTATACATAGGGGGCAGTATTATAGTAGTTATATTCTTGTACATAGGAGCAGTATTATAGTAGTTATATTCTTGCACATAGGGGCAGTATTATAGTAGTTATATTCTTGTACATGGGGCAGTATTATAGTAGTTATATTCTTGTACATAGGGGGCAGTATTATAGTAGTTATATTCTTGTACATAGGGGGCAGTATTATAGTAGTTATATTCTTGCACATAGGGGCAGTATTATAGTAGTTATATTCTTGCACATAGGGAGCAGTATTATAGTAGTTATATTCTTGTACATAGGGGGCAGTATTATAGTAGTTATATTCTTGTACATAGGAGCAGTATTATAGTAGTTATATTCTTGCACATAGGGGGCAGTATTATAGTAGTTATATTCTTGCACATAGGGGGCAGTATTATAGTAGTTATATTCTTGTACATATGGGCAGTATTATAGTAGTTATATTCTTGTAAATAGGAGCAGTATTATAGTAGTTATATTCTTGTACATAGGGGCAGCATTATAGTAAATTTCTTTTACAGTGGGGGCAGTATTATAGTAGTTCTATTCTTGTATACAGGGGCAATATTATTATTATTATTATTTATTTATATAGCGCCATTAGATTTCATGGCGCTTTACATGATAAGAGGGTAGACGAGGACAAGTTCAATATATTCGTGTAGTCCGTACAGACAGGAACAGGAGGGGATGGGACCCTGTCCACAAGGGCTCACAGTCTATTATTGCAGTTATATTCTATACAGGGGTAGAATTATAGTAGCTTTATTGTTGCACATGGGTAGTGGTATTATTGTAGTTTTTCTGTTGTTGTACATTTGTTAGTAGGATGAAGATGACACATTAGTGCTGCTTCCATCAACCCTACAACTTAGTGGCTACCATCGAAAGCTCCATAATAAGCTATCATGAGGACTATGGAAGTATGCATCACCCAGTAAACCCAGTCCCAGCTGTCATTATTCCGGTGCAGGTCAGACTGTGGGTGGTATGTGCATGGGTTACAATCAATATTGGGTACATACACACATGTCCGGTAAAAACTGTATCTGAAAACCATTCCCTTTATTACTGCATGTAACCACAATTTTGTGATGCAGTTAATGTGGAGTTGTGCTATTTTTATGGGTAAAACATGTACAAACCTCAAAAATATGGTGTTTGCACTTGAAAACTGTGAAGGCGCCCTAACTGAGTTCTCGCGATGATTGCACTGAATTTCTGTCCAGATCTTCTTCCGCTGCCTTGAGCCACATTTCCTACTAAACATTTATATTTGTTATAATATTTCAGAAGTTATATATTTGCCTTTTAAAGCAAAAAACCCAGCAGTAACACCAACGCCTATAGGGGACATTGGGAGACTATTGAGCAATGGTTTTACCTGGGGGTGAAGGTATTCTTTCTACACTAATTGTACTTAGGATGCACATATTATGCAGCCCTACAATGTTAAATTACCAATTCAGCTCTGCTACATTACAACCTGCTACCTTGAGTTTACATCTTCTTTTGTCACTAAATAGATAACCAATAAATGACCTTTTAACATTGCCAAAATGACCAGAAGGCAAGAGGCTAAGTCTGGAGTCCTGCAGTGATGGAACTATTACCTAAGCAATGCTGCCACCTAGTGGATGGCTGTAAACACTGCATGGTATAGGACTTTGATTTAAATTGATTTGGAATTATGGTTTATAAGGCCCCTTTTCACATCAGCGTTTTTTTCAAATCGCGGCAGATGCGGTGAAAAAAACGCATCTGTCGCGATTACCGCATACCGGCTGCACTTGCGGCACGGTTGCGGTACGGTTGCGGCAAGCCCCATACAATGTATAGGCCGGGCTTGCGGCAGGTGCGGCAAGTGCGGTTTTGGCGCTTGCGGCAGGTGCGGCCGCGAAAAAGCCGCAGCTGACCGTTTTTTTCGCGGCTGCACCTGCCGCAAGTGCCAAAACCGCACCTGCCGCACGCCCGCCTATACATTGTATGGGGCATGCCACAACCGTGCCGCAAGTGCAGCCGGTATGCGGTAATCGCGGCAGATGCGTTTTTTTCACCGCATCTGCCGCGATTTGAAAAAAACACTGATGTGAAAGGGGCCTAAGATGTCGCGTCCATGGTGCGGGCAAGAGTGTGATTTGTGCGCAGGCATCCGCGTGCGCACAGATCACTAATGGCGGGCAATGAGAGCGCACGGCGGTCTGCAAGCATCTGCAGACCACCGTGCGCACCATTATAAACATAGGGGCCGCGGTCTGCATGCAGATGCTTGCAGATGCATCTGCAAAACGCTGCAGATGCATCTGCAAGTCTGAAGCCAGCCTAAGGCAGTGTGGGAAATCCCTGTATATGTAGGTCTCGTGTGCAATAGGATACTAAACTAAAATGGGCTCAATAAAGCTGTGTCTGTCACCTCAGGAGAGGGGGGCTTAGGGACCGACTGTGGCAGTGAAGTGGAAATTCCCAGTATATGCAGGTCTCAGGAACAATGGGATACTAAATTACCATCACCTCAACAGAGGGAGTGCTTAGAGACTGGACTGCATCAATGAGGTGGGAAATCCCTGTCTACATTGATGTAAAGTACTGAATCTAAGGGGATTAAGTAGAGGTTATCTTCTCGCCCTGTCACAATGCTGGACAGTTATCAACATGTCATTAGTGCTGCTAATTTATTAATGTCTCACAAATATAAGGGGAATCCTCTAAGGTTGGCTTCACACCACAGTTCTTGTAAATCCATTTGCATTCTGTTTTTTCCCGGACACCCCGGACACTCCCGGATGCTTCTGAATCGGATGAAACCGTATGCGAACGGATGGTCCTGAATCCGGGAAACGATCTGATTTTTTCATGGATCCATCGCACATAAACTCCCATATTATGGGTGCCAGATCGCCCCGGATCCGTTTCATTCCATTTTGTCCGAAATTTTCACAGGAGACAAAAAAAAGCTGCAGGCTCTGATTTTGTGCACAGTGAAAAACCGGACAAAATCGGATGCGGCACAGAATACACAAAACCGGATGGCCAAATAGGACCAATCCGGCACAATAGGGATACATGGGAGGCAAAACTGGATCAAGTTCTCACCGGTTCAAACCGGACAGAACCTGATGCACAAAACCGTGGTGTGAAGCCAGCCTAATTTAGGACTGAGGGGAAACAAAGAATCTTTGGTTGCACTAGAATTAAGTGCAGCTGAGGAATTGTGACCACACTGATGCTTCATCTCAGGAAGGATTCACACCGCGGTGTGATCAGGTCTGGGGCTGTCCGATGTGAATCGGCCATCCCGGACCTGATCTGGACACAGAACCGGAGGGCCAAATATGCCCTCCTCTCCAGTGTCCAGCCGGATGCTTCAATTGCATCCGCAGCTGCTGATAGTTCAAGATTGCCGGGAGCGAGCTGCGGTCCTGAACTGTCAGCAGGGGACAGCTCTGTGGTGCTGAAGTTCAGCGCCGAGCAGCGCTGAGCTTCAGCACCCGGCATCCGGCTCCCAGGTGCGGCTCCGGTGTGATCCGGCGCCATAGACCTCCATATTAGGGGGTGCCAGACCGGGAGGATCTGGGAGCATCTGGGAGGATCAGCTTTTTTCCCCCGGACACAAATGCGTCCAGGAGAAAAATCTTTACATCAGTATGACTGCATTCAGCACTGCGTTTGCGTCTGCATGTCAGACGCATGCAGATAAAACGCTAGTGTGAAGCAAGCCTAAAGGCCACTTTACACACACCAACTTATCTGTCCAATGTCTGAACAACTTACTGGTTGCAGTGAAATCATGGACACATTGTTCCGTTTTGTGGCTGTGTACAAATGGAACAATTTGTCCATGATTTCACTGCAACCAGTAAAGGGGATGTCACACGCGTCGATATTGCTGTCAATGTCGCTCATACGTCAAGCGACGTAAAAGTGACGCAGGAGCGACATTGAAGCGTGTGACCAAGCGATGCAACCAGCGATATGTCGCTGATCGCCGATCGCAGGTTTCACTGCCAGATGTAAAACCTGTCGCTCATCGCTCAGTAGACCTTGTGCATCGCTGCGTGTGACACTAAACTCAGCGACGTATTTTCTATTTTGACATCGTACAAGCGACTAAATAAAATCGCTCGCAAGATGGCGACATCACCGCATCGCTGGGTCATATTGACGCGTGTGACATCTTACCTGCGATAATTCCACATCGCTCAGGCGATTAATAATTTGTGACGCACGAGCGATATCGCAGGCGACATTGACACGTGTGACAGGCCCTTAAGTTGTTCAGAAGTTGGACAGATAAGTTGGTGTGTGTAAAGTGGCCATAAGTAAACTTCCTTTGCTTTAAAACAAAGCAGGTTCAGAAAGAGGCAAACAGGTTCAGGATCATTACTGGAACAAAAGAGGATTCCACAAGAGGTATAAGGCTAGTGTCACACTGCGTATTTCTTGGATCCGTGGCTGTCCGTTGTAAAACGGACAGCCATGGATCCGATTTGGCCCCCATGTATCCCTATGGACTATGGATCGGATTTGGCCTAATTGCCATCCGATTTTGTCGGATCCGATTTTTTGCTGTACCCAAAATCGGAGACTGCTCCGATTTTGGGCACAGCGGACCAAATTGAACCTAATTGGATCTGACCTGATCAACGGCCATTAACATGGGGGCCTATGGAGCACGGGTCCAAGGAAACAGCTGATCGTTCCTCGGACCCAATATTAGTGTACTGAGCGTGCTCACCTTTCCATCGATCCCCCGACGCCTCCAGCAAGCTCCGGATGCTTACAGGACCTGCGGTTATGTCACAACCCGATCAGCTGATTGGGTCACATGACTGTAACCGCAGGTCCTCTATGCATCCGGAGCTTGCTGGAGGCGTCGGGGGACTCGCTGGAAGGTGAACATACATATTTTTAATTTTTAACCCTTTCTTTTACTAAATTTCACTTCCGCAATGTATGGATATACATTGCGGAAGTGAAAGTGCCCTGCTGCCTCCTGTTATCTCTTTCTGTGTCCTGATCCGTGATAATCACGGCCCTGAGAAAAAATACGCTATGTGAAACCAGCCTAAAGGTCCTGTCACACATAACGAGATCGTTAACGAGATCGTTGTAACGTCACAGATTTTGTGATGTAACAACAATCCAGCTAACGATGTTGTTATGTGTGACACGTACCAACGATCTGGCCCCTGCTGTGAGATCGTTGATTGTTACATACTACTCTGGGTCATTTCTACGTCGTTGCGCTCCCACTGGGAGCGCTACATTGTTGTGTTTGAAAGGAACAATGACCAACGATCTCAATGCTATGCTATGGAGTGACAATTCCCAATGACCTCGGTATTATTCTGGATCTTTGCTGAAGTCGTTGGTGACATCGCTGGTGAGATACCTGTTTGACATCTTACCAGCGAGGTGAAAACAACGCACCAGCGATCCCGGCCAGGTCGTATCGTTATCGGTATCGCTGGTGCGTCGTTATGTGTGACGGGGGCTTAAGCCCTCCTCAATTAACATCACAAAGGGAAAAAAAGACAAGCATGGTAACTAGATTAGAGCTTTTGAATTCAGTATCTAGATAAACCTACATAGGACAGCACAATTAACAAGTGAAAAGAATTAGATTTTTGGAGAGATAACACTGATAATCCCTTATCAAATATGGAGGATGACTCCTTGCTTTTTCCAAGACCTGAAACACAACCCCACAGAATAGAAGTGGTAGATCAGGATTCGGCAGTAAGACCCAAAGTTCTCACTAGCATTGACAACGTAAGAGCCTCATCCAATAATGCCTCTGAACAATATATCAAAGACATTATAATTGCTTTAAATAATACCCTTAACATCTCCTTGGAAAGACAGGCTCCTCTACTACAGATCACAGATTACAGGTAGGGATGGGCGAATCTACTCGCTAGGACTCGTTACTCGGCGAGTAGTAAGGGACTCGCAGGACTCGCTACTCGGCGAGTTTCCCAGTGATGACTCGCACGAGTCCAATGCAAATCAATATCAATCCTAGTTTTGTCAGAAACGCTGACAACACTAGGATTGCCATTGTTTGCATTGGACTCGTGCGAGTCATCACTGGCTACTGTGCCAGTGATAGCAGGGAAACTCGCAAAGTAACTGCTGTTTCTTTGGGAGCCGAGTCCAGCTGTCTTCTCTGTGCAGCTCCAGGGTCCTAGAACCCGCCTGCTCACAGAGATGATGTAGCAGAGCTGAGATTGTTCTCAGTCTGCTCATTCCCTGTGCATGTAGCAGAGAGGACATCGCATTTTGGACTACGTCGGACGGAAGAGGATTTTTTTAATTAAAGATGGAGTCCCTAATGGCTTTTTTTTTATTTTCAAATAAAAAATTTTCTCTGTGTTTTTTTAACCCTTTATTGGAGATTCTTAGTGGCTGGGTCAAACGTGGCCTGACATTAAGAATCTCGGGCTTAATACCAGCTTGTATAACAAAGCTGGTATTAACCCCTTTATTACCCAGCGTGCTACCGCCACCAGGGCCGCTGGAAGAGCGGGGTTCAGCGCCAGAGGATGGCGCTTCAATGAACGCGCCATCTTCTGGGGCGGCTGCGGGCTGCAATTTGCAGCGGGGGGTGCCCAGAAAGCTTGGGCATCCCTGCGCTGCGGATTCCAGCCCCCAGCTGCTTAGCTGTACCTGGCTAGACATAGAAATTGCGCGGAGCCCCATGCATTTTTTTAAAATTATTTAATGAATTTCAGAGTCAGAGTCTCAGAGTCAGAATCTCAGAATTTCATGAAATAATTTAAAAAAAATGCGTGGGGCTCTGCGCAATTTCTATGTCTAGCCAGGTACAGCTAAGCAGCTGGGGGCTGGAATCCGCAGCGCAGGGATGCCCAAGCTTTCTGGGCACCCCCCGCTGCAAATTGCAGCCCGCAGCCGCCCCAGAAGATGGCGCGTTCATTGAAGCGCCATCCTCTGACGCTGAACCCCGCTCTTCCAGCGGCCCTGGTAGCGGTGGCACGCTGGGTAATAAAGAGGTTAGGGCCAGCTTTGTATTATCAGCTGGCCCTAAGCCCGAAATTTATGGTGGTCACGCCAATATTAGACATGACCGCCATGAATTTCTATTAAATTGTTTTAAAAAAAACACAAAGAAAATTTTTTATTAGAAATAAAAAAAAAAGCCATTAGGGACTCCATCTTTAATTAAAAAAATCCTCTTCCGTCCGACGCAGTCCAAAAACGCGATGTCCTCTCTGCTACATCCCCTGTGTATAGATATAGATCTCTATGCACAGGGAATGAGCAGACTGAGAACAATCTCAGCTCTGCTACATCATCTCTGTGCACAGACATTCATGTCTGTACACAGGGAATGAGCAGACTGAGAACAATCTAAGCACTACTACATCAGGCAGCAGGCAGGCTCTAGGACCCTGGAGCTGGCAGCCAACACAGAGGAGACAGGACTCTTATCTGTGCGAGTCAGCGATTACTTACAAAGTAAACGAGCAATGCAAATAAATGACAAAACTAGGATTGCTTCAGGCTGAAGCTTCCGAGACACATCTGCGAGTTGTAAATCTCACACTACTCGCTATTACTCGCTTCCCCATTCATTAACATTGGACTCGCTAGACTCGCAACGAGTAACGAGTCCTGTGCTCAGACTCGCTAGAGTCAAGCGATTCCGAGTAATTTAGGATTCGCCCATCACTAATTACAGGTAAACATTGAAAGCACAAATCAGAGACTTGAGGCTAGTGAAAGGAAAATCGAACTCCTAGAAAATAAATGCGAAGTACTTTACAAAGGTCAAGAACAACTTCAAGCTAATATACATGAAATCAAACTTAAAGGGAACCAGCCACCATGATTTAACCACCTGTGAATCAGTGCAGCAGGTGATTGACGTGTGCAGCATGATATCACTCACTATTTGGGTTTTTCTTTTCTATTCTTCGCTTGTGGGCTTGTCTTCCTGCTGTAAGCCTAACCACTCCACCCATCCCCCCGGATGAGTCTGGATGAGAGGGAGGGGTTTTGGCTTACAACAGAAAGATGAGCCCACAGGGGAGGAATAAAAAAAAATAGTGATGTCATGCTACACAATCAGTCACCTGCTGCACTGATTAACAGGTGGTTACATCCTAGTGGTGGGTTCCCTTAAAATGAGCCAAAATTGAGGAATGTAGGAGCAGGAACATCAAAATAAGAGGCATCTCTGAAAACGTTTCCCAAAATAAACCGATGGACTATGTGAATAAGTTCCTCTCAGAAGCTACTCCTTCTTTGTCTGATAGGATCCATCGACTACCGCATCCTAGATTTATATCAACTGAACTCCCAAGAGATGCCATCATGAGATTTCACTTCTTTCACACTAAAGAAAAACTGCTGCAATTTATGAGAGAAAACAAACACCTACAGTGCTATGCAAATTAATCGGGACAAAGCATTTTTTAAGTAGGATCGTAAATTGGGTTTACCAGTCAGTGATTCAAACCAGTTTTAACTGCTTTGAACAGGTGTGAGTGTACAACCCTGAGTAACAAAATGTGGTTTGACTGGTTTTAGTCAGATAATAACAGCTAGCTGCCCTCAGCTTCAGGTGAGAGCTTGTTTCTGTGAGGAGTGGTTTAGTGTACTTTTTCTCTCAGTGTGATTTCTGCCTGTAAAAATGGATGTTACTCCACGGAAAAGGTCTAGAATTATTTATTATTCTTAATGAACATACAAGTCTGACTGTAAGAGAAATCGCTTCACACAGGGCCGGTTTTAGGCAAAGTGGGGCCCTGGGCAAAAGGTTAAAGTGGGACCCTAAATACTCACATATTGCACCGTCATACTCAGACATTTAAAGGGAACCTGTCACCCCAAATAAGCTTTCTAACCTATTAATACCTGTCCCTGCAGCCTTACAATACATTCTAACACATCCATGACTCACCTTTTTTACTAATCTACAAGTACAATAATGTAGTTAGGAAACTTACAAAATTCTTGTCACAGGGCGTTCCTCCAAGGCATTTTGACCGGTAGGTGGGTCCCCTTGTGCCGCTCTACCCCTGCCTCTCCGTTGTAATACACCCTAATGGATGTCATTATACAAATACAGAGCGCAGGCATGATTTCAATATCTCGCCCACAAAGTCACCGCTGCGACGCGGTCAGGTGAAGCCGGGACGCCTCACTTCCGGTCGCAAGGCTTACAGGCAGACTTCGCGCATGCGCACATTGCATGCTGAAGTTTGCCTGTGTGCGACCGGAAGTGACGCGTGATTCTGGCGTCACATGACCGCGTCACAGCGGTGACGTTGCGGACGCGATATTGAAATCGTGCCCGCACTCTGTATTTGTATAATGACGTCAATTAGGGCGTATTACAACGGCGAGGCAGGGGTAGAGCGGCACAAGGGGACCCGCCTACCGGTCAAAATGTCTTGGGGGAACGCCCCTGTGACAAGAATTTTGTAAGTTTCCTAACTACATTATTGTACTTGTAGATTAGTAAAAAAGGTGAGACAGGGATGTGTTAGAATGTATTGTAAGGCTGCAGGAACAGGTATTAATAGGTTAGAAAG
>JARQOC010000006.1:429035495-429142824 GCA_033576535.1 Allobates femoralis
TGTAACGGTCTTTTAACTGTAACCAGGCAGATGATACAGGGTATACAGTTAACGGGTAACGGACTGTGTGGTCTCAGCAGTGACTGGTGTTGTCTCAGAGCTCCGCGGTGTTCCTCCGTTCCTAACTTGTATATTTGCCGACGTCGCCTTGGTGCGCCAGTTCGGGTACAAGGAGGCTACTTAAATTTCCCTGCCAGTGTATACAGCCCAGTGTGAGGGGAGCCTGATTCCTTATAGTGGGTACTCCGCTGGCAAGACGGCTCTAGTCGCGGTGGCAGTGAGTCCGGACTTCCTCTGGTTGCTGCCTTCCTTAGCGCTGCCTGCTCGCCTAACTCCTGCTCGCACCTCCGCGCACAGTGCCCCGATCCAGCAGCCACGGGTCCTGTCAGGCGACTGGCCGTGTCCTCTGACCCGAGTACGGTTACCTTCTCAGCGGATGTGCCGGGAGCTCCTCTGGAACTCGTGGCCTCCGGTTACATGGTTGCAATATGGATCCACCTCGCCACCTTCAGTGCCGGTCCCCTGGTCTGCAACCTGCCTCTCCGCTGTAACCTCAGATTCGGGCACACTTTCTTTCTGCAGTCTGCTGTGCCGAGACCCGGTAGGTGCCACATCTCCACTCAAGTCCTCCAGGTCCTTCTCCTCCGTACTCTCCCGCTTTCTGTCCTTTCTCTTCCTGTCCTCTCTCCCTTTGTTCCCTTTCCTCTTCCTGACTGCTCTTCCTCACTTCTCACCCACCACCTTTCCTCCCGCCATCCCGCTGACTACCTGGGCCCTCCTCCTGCAGGGTCAGCCCGCAGTCCCCAGGACCGGGTGTGTTGGGTGCTTTTGTGGGTGTCCGGACTTACCATCCCGCTTACTGAAGGCAGGGACACCACACCCATGGATAGGGTGCAGTACCCCTTTGTGGCGACCAGACCTCAGGGGTGCTACACTAGCAAACTTGGAAAAGCCGTTGAGAAGCAACATGACTAATATCACTCACGCCAAAGAGAAGCAGCTCCAGCCACCACGGTAGGGGTGAGTTGATTGTTTAACCAAATATAGCTGGTAATTTTTAAGTTATTAATTTTGTACGGTCCCCAAAGGATTGTAGAAATTTCCAATTGGCCCCCGGCAAAAAAAAGGTTCCCCACCCCTGCTCTACAAACATAATTGTGCGTAACAATTTTTAGTAAACCGCTTGCCTTGTATGTAACATTTGGTTATATCTGCATAAGGGTTAAATAATGTCTTATACTCCACTCACGTCAAGAACTGCATTTAGAAAACCTAGTTGTATGGGGCTGACACTCTGGAAGGCCAAGGATATCTGTGCATTACTTGGACAGGCTTATTTATGTCAGTTAACTCTGTGTATTGCTTTTGGTGCTAATAACAAGCTATTACACTGGCCCAAGCATTGTCACCTCTAAAACTAGATTATTGTCCAGTAATGTGTTTGCCCCTTTAAGTATATTTCTCATTGTCCCTGCTTCATATCAGTTTCCCGTATTGTTCCTCCTTCCTTAGCTTTTTAACATCTCCATAACTCAATATAGAGTGTCCCAAAGGATTTTCCAGTGATAAAGCTTGTCTTATATTCCGCCACCCAGGCCTGTCGTCCAGTTCCTGAGGCAGCTACTCCTATTTACCGTAAGTGTCACCTCGCTGCTATTATCCTCTTAAAGTGAATGAGATATGGAAAAGAGGCTTGACTTTCATTTTGAAGAACCTGTTTACCATTAATTTAACTCAGGTTTTTCTTGAAATGTTCCTTATAATTATGCCAAAACCCCAAGTACATCCAGAGCTGCATTTAAAATCTACTAAATATGCAATACTAAATTGATCTTTACACTGACCCTAAGTTACATCAAGGATCTACTGTAGTTAGGATGGCCCAACAATACATCTCGGTCAACATTCCCATATACAGGATTGCTTGCTCGGCCCAGACCGCCATGACAACTTCTACACAATTTACAGCAAAGATACATCTGACTTCTCACATTTAAAGCATCGTCCCATGTATTTGAAACCTGCACAAGCTCCTCATCCTGCTGATTCCCCAATATCGGGCCGCTGCTGCCATATGTATCTCTATACCGCACCGGCTGTGTGGTACAAAAACAGGATTGCTCTTACTGCCTTACATAATAATCGCCAGCACTGTGCCTGTTACATTGTAAAATGCCTCCTTTGTGCCCTCTAGATTGTAAAACAAACCTCTAGAATATATGAATGCCTCGTGCAAGTGACCTCAATAACAGTGTCCACATTTTTTGACCCCTAGAAAGTAATAATGCTCGGTGTGCCCCTTTGACTGTCACAATACCCTGAGTGCCCCTATACCAATAAGTGCCCACTTAACATTTAATAATGTCCCAAGTCCCCACAACTCACCTATGCATAGTATGATGGGCTCACAGTAGGGATGAGCGAGTCTACTCGCTACTATTCGGCTGCTCGCCGAATATTAGCGGTATTTGGGTACTCGCTATTCGCTGAGTAAATTAGGATTACTCGGGAGTAGCAAGTACCGAGTACTTTTGCAGTGTATCAATAGATACACTGCAAAAGTCCTGTAAAAGAGAAGAAAAATGGTTACAAAATAAAAAAATCGGATACTCACCTTAACCGACGGCTGCACTGGGACCGGCCGATGGACATCTATGCATGGAAAAGGACCTTTCACTCTCCCAGCCAATCAGATGGCCCTCTCAGGTACACCGAGGACCTTGCCATCTGGCCAATCAGGTGGCCGCTAGCGATCACGTGATTGTGACGTGGTGGCATCTGATTGGCCAGATCTCTCCCAGCCATCTGATTGGCTGGGAGAGTGAAAGGTCCTTTTCCATGCATAGATGTCCATCGGCCGGTCCCGGTGCAGCCGTCGGTTAAGGTGAGTATCTGATTTTTTTTATTTTGTAACCACTTTTCTTCTCTTTTACAGGACTTTTGCAGTAGTACTCGGAATCGCTATACTCGCAACGAGTACCGAGTACCGGTACCTACTCGTTGCGGGTATAGCGATTCCGAATACTACGGTACTTGCTCATCCCTAGCTCACAGCTCTCCTGTTTACAGCATGGTGTCCCACAGCTCCCCTATACACAGTGTAATGTCCCCATAGCTCTCCTATACACAGTACCATCAGCTCACAGCTTCTATATACACAATAAGATGTCACCACAGATCCCCTGTACATTGTATGATGCACCTACAGTCTCCCTATAAATAAGATGTCACCACAGCTCCTCTATTCATAGTATGATGCACCTATAGTCTCCCTATAAGATGTCCCACAGCTCCCCTATACACAGTGTAATGTCCCCATAGCTCCACAGCTCCTCACTACATAGTTTGATGTCCGCACAACTCCCCTATACACAATACTAAGAGAATACAGCTCCATTCTACAAAGTATGATGTCCCTACAGCTTCCCTATAAGCATTATGATACGCCAACCGCCCCCCTTATACAGTATGATGCCCCCCAAGCTGTATGGTGCCTCCACAGTAGTCTGTACACTGTATGATAGGCCCTACAGTAGCCAACCCACTATATAATGGTCCCACAGCAGCCTCCACACTATATATTGGCCGCTACACTGTATAATAGCCCCTTAACCCTCACACTGTATAATGAATCTTTAGTAGCCCCCAACTGTACAGTGGCTCAACTGCAGCCTCCAGACTGTCTGATTGGCTCTACAGTAGCTCCCACACTCTTTAATGGCTCCCTTAGTACGCCCCACTCTGCATGATATCCCCTTTAGTATCCCTCACTGTGTATGATGTAGCCCCAGTTTATACACATCCATAGAGGCACACCGCATAATGGTTACCCATTTATAGAGGCACACAATATCAGGGGCGTAACTACAACAGGTGCAGGGGTTGCAATCGCACCCGAATCCTGGAGCTTATGGGGCTCCAAAAGTCCCTTTGACCTATAGAAAAACAGTAATACTACTAAATATTTGCAATAATTGGAGGCCCCGTTGGAGCTTTCTCATTGGGGCATGAGCATCAAGTTACGCCACTGCACAGCATAATGATTAGGCATCCATGGAGGCACACAGCATAATGGTTACACATCCATGGAGGCACACAGCATAATGGTTACACATCCATGGAGGCACACATCTTAATGGTTACACATCCATGGAGGCACACAGCATAATGGTTACACATCCATGGAGGCACACATCTTAATGGTTACACATCCATGGAGGCACACAGCATAATGGTTACACATCCATGGAGGCACACAGCATAATGGTTACACATCATCCATAGTGGTGCACAGCTTAATAGTTACACATCCATAGAGGCACACAGCATAGACATCTGAAGAGGTATACAAGCATATAAAAAAGAGTAACTACTTTCCGTTGGATCAGCATACAGCACATAGGTGAGCTGTTTCTAGTGGTTTATACCTCCCTTATACTAACCTTGTAGTTTGCTCAATATTTTTCGGCAGATTCATGAAGTTTCATTCTCTGGCGTGCCTCTGCTTTCTTTGAGGCCTCTGACAAACATGAGAGGAGGGAGGCTGGCACCACTCCTCATTAGATTACCTGGCTATTAGTCTTCAATAACATGGTATTGGGACATATTCTTTAAGCATTATTACCTATAGACCACACTGACCACCACTTAGAGGGGAATGCAACATCTGCAAGAAACAGTAAAATATTAATAACTATTAGCAGTATATAACATGACAACTTCACAATTTCCTTGAGCACATATGTAACTGGCGAGATCAGAGGCGGCTTCCACGCCCTACAATGCTGCTCCCGATGGGGAGGAATATCCAGTTGTTTTCAACAATCTTGTCTTCATGTTCCTCATATTAAGAGATTACAATCCAATGTCACCTTCATTTTATTAATATTCCAGGCGTTGATTTCATCTGCTCATTCATGAAAGGACTAAGTGTAACCCTATGAGGGCCGATACATGGATATTTTGTGCTTCGGTAAATTTTTCACTAGACTCCACTATTCTGTTCTGTCTCCTATATGACTAGCAAATGCTGAATATCACAAGCTAATGGCTGACGGATTTACATTATTTTCGACTCCACTGCCTGTCAATGTATATCAGTCTTTATTGTAATTCTTCTATCTAGTCAAGAAGCAGGAGGCTCAGGATGAACAGAGCTGTTGTATGAGGTCATGCAGGGCACTGGCTACTATAAGCCATGCTTGTGGCTTGTGTTTTTGTTACAATGGCATAGCTTGAAGCTCATGCACCCTGATGTAAAAGCTTCCTTGGGGCCTCCAATTATTACAATTCTTTAAAATAGCAATAGTCATTTCTATAGACAAAAGGGACTTTTGGAGGCTCCAGGGCCTATCTCTGCAGGGGTTGTAGTTACCCCCTGCTTTGTTACTCTCGGGTACTCTGTATATATGATGTTGGGTCATTAGTGATTCTATACTGCCCTTCTATGCAGTCGTCCTTAAGGGTCCTCATATAAATTCTAGTCCTCATCTCTTTCCCCCAGGATATCATGGAAGGTGAAGCCCGGACATCCTGGCACGCTACATTTATCAGCCGGTGATGTGTGATCTGCAAACATATCCTTAATACAATAAATCCACCTCCACCAGCATTAAACCATATATCCAAGGGCGAGACATACAATGTATAACGTACACAATGCGGACTTGTGACAACCAGGTACGAGGATACTCCACTTTTTACATTGTAGCCATTTCCCATTACCGTATATCAATTCATTGTTATAGATGAATAGTCAAATAACTCCAACTCTAAAAGAAAACCTCTTCTACTTGGATACTGAAAGACTTTTAATATTCGGCGAGCTCTTGGGCACATTATAATTAATGTACTTCTTTTTCATCCTGAGGGTTAGCCTACAAAAAGGAGACGTCCTTCTTTAATCAATGTTGTGAACCAAAGTCGCCCACTCAAGTGAATGGGTTTATGATAAAAAATCAGATTGAACTTGTTTCCATCCTTGTGTCTCCTGTGTTCTGCCCATTTTTCAGAGTATTTGATAGGAAAAATATGTTAATTTTGTTTTTCATGCGAAAAACAAGTGGATTTTAAAAATGAACACATAGACCTATGGATACAGCACACTGAAAAAGAACACGATCTTCACTTACCCTGAAAAACAAACATACGGTATATGTGAATTTGACCTTACAGGTCAGCTTGTTGCAGTTTTCTCCACAATCGTGGCAGCAATTACAAGAGAACCACACGAGGTCCATCCTCATCTGCCCAGCTGTATGCTCATCATAAATGTATACAGTCATTCCCTTCCGATAGACTGACGGCTGCAAATTCAAAGTAAACAGTTGGAGTATTGGTGTCAACAGACGTACAGTTTTTCAGGAACAGGGTATGTTAATATATTAATTATACCAACACTAAGGAGCAGGTATAAAGGAAATGATACATGGATTACTAAATATTATAAAACTGTAAATCTGAAATTTGTGAATTTCTGCATTTGTATTCAGCCCCCCAAGTCAATACTTTGTAGGATCACCACTTGCTGCAAGTCTTCTGTGGTATGTCTCTACCAGATTTACACATATAGAGGCTGACATTTTTGCCCATTCTTCTTTGTAAAAGATCTCTAGCTCAGTGAGATCGGATGGAGACACCTGTGAACAGCAATTTTCACGTCTTCCATTCACACACATAACTAAGCTTTGATCTAAACCATCCATTGTAGCTCTGGTAGTATGATTACGGTCGATGTCCTGCTGCAAGGTGAACCTATGCACCAATCTCAAGTCTTTTGCAGCCTCTAACAAATTGCCCTGTATTTAAAGGGAACCAACCACCCCAAATGACCCCCCCGGACTGTTTATATAGGTCCCTACACCCAGCACACCCATTTGCTGCAAGCATTTTTGCTAAAAAAAACTGTTTTATAGAAGTGAAGATCTACCTTTCTAAAGTTTAAAACATGAAGCCGACTGGGCGTTACTTAACTCGTTCTCCAGCCGAGTTGCACCTGCCCGTCATCATCCTCTCCCCCATCGCTGCAGTGAAGCCCAGCCCTTTCTTCCTAGTCGCAGGCTGGCGCACGGGATCTCATGCCCGTGCACACGTCATCAGCTAGAGCCGGGTCGCGAGCACACGCTCTGACTTCCTGCGCTCAGCTGTGGATGGGGGAGAGGATGATGACGGGCAGGTGCAACTCGGCTGGAGAACGAGTTAAGTAACGCCCAGTCGGCTTCATGTTTTAAACTTTACAAAGGTAGATCTTCAATTCTATAAAACAGTTTTTTTAGCAAAAACGCTTGCAGCAAATGGGTGTGCTGGGTATAGGGACCTATATAAACAGTCCGGGGGGTCATTTGGGGTGGTTGGTTCCCTTTAACTACGTCAATCTTCCCATCAGCTCTGACCAGCTTCCCTACCCCTGCTGAAGAAAAGCCTCCCCACACCATGTTTGACGGTTGGGAGGCTGTTTTCATAGTAACGTTAGTTTTCCGCCACACATAGTGTTTTGCACTTAGCCCAAAAGTTCTACTTTGGACTACTCTGATTGGATCGCCTTCATTCACATGTTTGATGTGTCTTCTACATGGCTTTTGTGAACTGCAAACAGTACTTCTTATGGATTGCTTTCAAAAATGGCTTTCTTCATGCCACATCTTCATAAATCAAAAGTTGCGTTCCACCGGGAATGATGGCGGCTATGGCGTGCTCTCAAAGCGCCCCTGCAGTGCTGCAGCACAATATTTTCAGACAGCTGATCATGTGGGCAGCGAGGGGAGATTGTCAATCGAGTGTCACTTCAATATATTGATTAATTTGAGGTGATATACAACTTGTATCAGTCACATGAGACAGGAAGTGAGGTCATTGATGAGGGGAGGTGACTAATAGGTCTATAACAGATATAAGTGGGAAACTGACACCAGGATACCCCCTCCTATGGCACATCAACATTGGATAGCAGCAGAGTCACAATGAAGAACACTATATCGAGCCTCCTGATGATGATTTATTGAAACGCGTTGAGGCATGAGGAGCAATTTGAAGCTCTGCGAAAGCTAAATATCCTGTAAAGTTCTATCACCAGTTATATATAAATCCAGTTGATTTGTCCCTTCATTTAGTGGGAAATTACTGGGGAACATTGAGAAGGTTGATGGTGATAGTACAGAGTAGTTGGTATTATTGGTCACTATATCATATTGTGTACCACAAGGGAAACAGGGTACAGGCCTGAAGAGCATCAAGTTCTTTTAACACTAGAACACAGAACGCTACCCAAGTACTTTATTAGAACACGACCCCTAGTTAGATATCAGGGAAGGGGAGGACCTTTCTCCTGCTTACAGGGTCAGTACAGGAGTGTCTAGGGTTAGCAGCCGTAGAGCGGGGGCACCATGACGAATTAAGGGTGCCGACCTCCGCTGATAGGTAGGGACAAGGAGGGATCATTTATCAGGTTTTTTGATCTTTCCTTCCATACTTTTCTGTGCACCTAGCTTTTATCTTTTTCTATGTTTGTGAGTTTACAGATAAACAATAAATTATTGATTTTTAGGGTGAATTATGTTTTGTTTCACATCTTCATAAATACCAGATCTGTGGAGTCTAAATAAATGAGACAAAAAGGCACAGAGGGTCTTATCCTTTTATAGGCTCAAGAGGGTAATGTCGCAATATGGTTCGCTCACCTGGGTTGGTTGTGAAAGTCACAACCAGTATATGCACTTGTCCAGCTTGCTGCAGGATCCACACTCCCACAATACACGTGGCACAAGAAACTGAGAAACGAAATGGACGAAGTGGCCAAGGATCCGCGCTGCTGGAATGAAGACCAGGAACAATGCAGTCTGGTCAAATAGTGCCTTTTATTCCGACATGTTTCGGAGCCAATACCTCACTCCTTCTTCAGGAAAATCCCTGAAAAAGGAGCGAGATATTAGCTCCGAAACGCGTCGGAATAAAAGGCACTATTTGACCAGACTGCATTGTTCCTGGTCTTCATTCCAGCAGCGCAGATCCTTGGCCACTTCGTCCATTTCGTTTCTCAGATCTGTGGAGTATACAACTAATGTTTGTCCTGTGGACAGATTCATACTGTGAGCCCGCTCCATACACCTGCTACCAACTTGTGGTGTACAGGTATGGTGAATGTTAGTAAGGGGTTAAAAATTCTATGGAGGGAGAAGGTGAAGGCAAATACAGACATCCTACTGAAAGTTCACTTGATACAACAGTTACATTTTAAGGTCCCTATACACATTAGACTAAGGCCCCTTTCACATCAGCGTTTTTTTTCAAATCGCGGCAGATGCGGTGAAAAAAACGCATCTGCCGCGATTACCGCATACCGGTTGCACTTGCGGCACGGTTGCGGCACAATTGCGGCAAGCCCCATACAATGTATAGGCGGGCTTGTGGCAGGTGCGGCAAGTGCGGTTTTGGCACTTGCGGCAGGTGCGGCCGTGAAAAAAAACGCGGCCAGCCGCGTTTTTTTTCGCGGCCGCACCTGCCGCAAGTGCCAAAACCGCACTTGCCGCACCTGCCGCAAGCCCACATATACATTGTATGGGGCTTGCCGCAAGTGTGCCGCAAGTGCATCTGTTATGCGGTAATCGCGGCAGTTGCGTTTTTTTCACCGCAACTGCCGCGATTTTAAAAGAACGCTGATGTGAAAGTACCCTAACTTCAGCCCATATCAGTGGGTCTATCCAACAGTCTAATGTGTATGGGGGACTTAGACAGATGATGTCGGGGAAAGATTTGGAGGACATGGAGGAGCCTGAAAGATATAGGGAACACAGAACACCTGTGAGGATGCGGAGGAGACAGGGGGGTACACTGAGGATCAGGGAGGACACTGAGAAGCCGGGGGGACACTGAGGATCAAGGAGGACACTGAAGAGCCGAGAAAAACTGTAAAAGATACAGAATCGCAAATAGGGTCTTATCCTCGTTACAATATTACACACAATGTGACTATTGATGCTCACCTAGCAAGATAGTGGGACCCATAACCAGAATGTATCACATATAATGGTTGCTGCAGCATCCACTGATCCACATGTACTACGTGGTCACAGGAAAAAAACAATTGGATATATATGTGGATAATCTGTGCTGCCATGTGAAGAATGAGACCATAGGCATATATGTATAAATTATTTATTAATTGAATAAAGCCACCAGTTGATCCATATATCCCTATGGTCTCATTCATCACAGGGCAGCGCAGATTATCCACGTATATATCCAATTGTTTTTTTTACTGAGGATCAGGGAGGACACTGAGGAGCTTAGAGGACACTGAGGATCAGGGCGAGCTCTGAGGAGCCTAGAGGACACTGAGGAGCCTAGAGGACACTGAGGATCAGGGCAAGCTCTGAGGAGCCTAGAGGACACTGAGGAGCCTAGAGGACACTGAGGATCAGGGCAAGCTCTGAGGAGCCTAGAGGACACAGAGGAGCCTAGAGGACACTGAGGATCAGGGAGAACGCTGAAGAGCCTAGAGGACACTGAGGATCAGGGAGAATGCTGAGCAGCCTAGAGGACACAGAGAAGCCTAGAGGGCACTGAAGATCAGGGAGAATGCTGAGGAGCCTAGAGGACACTGAGGAGCCTAGAGGACACTGAGGAGCCTAGAGGACACTGAGGATCAGGGAGAACGCTGAAGAGCCTAGAGGACACTGAGGATCAGGGAGAATGCTGAGCAGCCTAGAGGACACAGAGAAGCCTAGAGGGCACTGAAGATCAGGGAGAATGCTGAGGAGCCTAGAGGACACTGAGGAGCCTAGAGGATACTGAGTATCAGGGAGCATGCTGAGGAGCCTAGAGGACACTGAGGATCAGGGAGGACACTAAGGAGCCAGGAGGACACTTAGGAGCCCGGGGCGGGGGAGAGACTGGCAGCGGCTCAGCCATAGAGAACACATGACCAATATGGTCAAGAACATGTGGTCAAGTGGAGCGCTCCAGTCTATGAGGAAGTCAAGAGAGATAGCTGCCAGCCAAAAAATGGATCCGCTATCACACTGTATTTTAATAGAGACTCATGCTAATTTTGTGAGAGGTCACAGGTTGAATTTTTTCATTCTGGAAGAAGCAGCCCAGAGTATTTAAGGAGCGAAATGTGCTCCTGTCTCATACTATATCATGTATCATGCTGTTCCTTATCGACATAAAAGCCACAATGTGATTTGCACAATGAAGAATATAATGTGGAGCAGAACGTTGGTCTAATATAAATCAATTACTGATTACACTCTGGATATGGATTGGATGGGGCGTTGGTTTCACGCTCTGATCTAGGCTGGGTATAGAGAGCAGTAATTGGATGTGGTGTACGCAGGAATGCTGCTGATGAATTCAGCCATTATGGGAAATTCTTAGAAATGATTGTAAGGTTGTGGGGACAGCGGGGCGCACCTGATTAGAGTGAATGTAATGATCCTATATACAGTTCCCTCTGAGGTCCCAAACTCTCTGCTCTTCTTAAAGGGATACAGAATACCTACATACAATTTATACATCTCTTAGATATGTTGTCACACGCAGAGCCTACAATATGAGCCTGTAATACATAGTACAGCAGCCTAGCCCCAGTAAATGCGAGTCCCCACATAATCCAATATACTATATTCAATTATAGAAACCCACAACTGGACCTCAAACTTAAACCTGACCACATGATTGTCTCACTGAGTCTTATCTCCTGCCTATATTTTTTATATGTCCTAAAGGATTATACTAAGACCTACAATAAATGTACAACCTGATTGAATATATGGACAAATACAGTTAGATCCAGGAATACTTGGACAATGACACCTGTTTTAGTTTTTTAGTTGTTTAATAAAACATATGTAAGATACAGTTATATAAACAATACGGGCTTAAAGTGCAGACTCTCAGCTTTAATTGAAGGTATTACATCCTAATTGGAGTAAGGATTTAGGAATTACAGCTCTTGAAATATGTAACTGCTTCTTTTTCAAGGGACCAAAGTAATTGGACAATTACCTCCAAAGCTCATTAATGGGCTATTTGAGCTATTCCATCAGTGGCGTAACTTCAGGTCCAGGGGCCCCGGTGCGAAAGCTCCAACGGGGCCCCCAATTATTGCAAATCTTTAATAGTATTAGTCTTTTTCTATAGGCCAAAAGGATCTTTTGGAGCCCCCCTAGGCTGCAGGGCCCGGGTGCGATCGCAACCCCTGCACCTATTGTAGTTACGCCCCTGTATTCCATCATTAATCCATCACCAATTAAGCACGTAAAAGGTCTGGAACTGATTCCAGGTGTGGAATTTGCATTTGGAAGCGGTTGCTGTGAGCCCACAACATGTGGTTAAAGGAGCTCTCAATGAAAGTGAAACAGAGCATCATTAGGCTGAAAAAAATAAAAAATCCATCAGAGAGAAGGCAGAAATGTTAGGAGTGGCCAAATCAACAGTTTGGTACATTGTGCAAGAAAAGAGAGCTCTGGTAAGCTTGGGAACTCAAAAAGGCCTGGACGTCAATGGAAAACAACAGTGGTGAATAATCACAGAATCCTTCCCTTGGTGAAGAAAAACCACTTCACAACATCCACCCAAGTGAAGAACACTTACAAGGAGGTAGGTCTTTCAGTATCTAAGTCTACCATAAACAGAAGACTTCATGAGAGCAAATACTGAGGGTTCCCTACAAAGTGCAGACCATGAATCACTGTTAAGAATAGAAAGGCCAAAGTAGACTTCCCCTAAAGAAGCCACCTTAGTTCTGGAAAAGCATTATTTTGACAGCTGAAACAAGGATCAACCCGTCCCAGAATGATGGTAAGAAGAAAGTATGGAGAAGGCTTGAAACAGCTCAAGATCCAAAGCACAGCTCATCCTCTGTAACAAATGGTGGAAGTCAGGGGCGGACCTACCGTGGTGCCGCTGGTGCAGCGGCACCAGGGCCCCGACAGGCTAGGGGGCCCCCCCTCAAGGCACGGAGAATAAGCCGACATGCTGCCGGCCACGCCTCTTCTAGCTGCCGGCCACGCCCCCTCACAGCAGCTCAGGAGCGAGGACAGAGCCCCAATGACAGTGCAGAGAGTGAGTCATGTGACCTCTCCTGCACTGTGGGGAGGACCTCACTCAACCAATCCTGGCAATGCGCGCGGGCCTCTGAAATTCTCTCCACATGGCTGATGGCTGTTCAGCATCATCAGTAGCAGCAGCAGATGAGGGGACACAGCTCTGCCCAAGGACCCAGGTACAAGGAAAGGGACCAAAGACAGGGCACAGGCTGAGGACAGACCGGGGGGGTTGCTGCTCTGTACACTGCTTTTATGCTTTTACAGGACCTGTGATGATGTCACATTGAGGGGAGGAGTCAGTGGTCACATGATCAGCTCCTCAGTGTATGCAGGACTCTGCTGTACTGGTTGTCATGGTGCTGGATGAGATGAAGTTTATGTCAGGAGGGATTTACAGTGTGGATGTAGCAGAGCCGAGTGTGTATGAGGTGTATGGAGCGGAGTTCAGAGTGTATACGTGGTGTACGGTGCGGAGCCGAGTGTGTACAAGATGTACGGAGCAGAGCCGAGTGTGTACGTAGTGGAGCCGAGTGTGTACGAGGTGTACGGAGCAGAGCCGAGTGTGTACGAGGTGTACGGAGCAGAGCCGTATGTGTACGAGGTGTACGGAGCAGAGCCAAGTGTGTACGAGGTGTATGGAGCGGAGCCATGTGTGTACGAGGTGTACAGAGCGGAGCCATGTGTGTACGAGGTGTACGGAGCGGAGCCGAGTGTGTACGAGGTGTACGGAGCGGAGCCGAGTGTGTACGAGGTGTACGGAGCAGAGCCGAGTGTGTACGAGGTGTACGGAGCAGAGCCGAGTGTGTGCGAGGTGTACGGAGCAGAGCCAAGTGTGCACCCGGTGTACGGAGCAGAGCCGAGTGTGCACGTGGTGTACGGAGCAGAGCCATGTGTGTACGAGGTGTTCAGAGCTGAGCCGCATGTGTACGAGGTGTACGGAGCAGAGCCGGTGTATGGAGCAGAGCCGAGTATGTACGAGGTGTACGGAGCAGAGCCGAGTGTGTATGAGGTGTACGGAGCAGAACCGAGTGTGTACGAGGTGTACGGAGCTGAGCCGCATGTGTACGAGGTGTACGGAGCAGAGCCGAGTGTATGAGGTGTATGGAGCAGAGCCGAGTATGTACGAGGTGTACGGAGCGGAGCCGAGTGTGTATGAGGTGTACGGAGCGGAGCCGCATGTGTACGAGGTGTACGGAGCAGAGCCGAGTGTATGAGGTGTACGGAGCGGAGCCGAGTGTATACGAGGTGTACGGAGCGGAGCCACGTGTGTGCAGAGCCGCGTGAGTATGAGGCAGGGCCACATGTGCGAGACATATGGAGTAAAGCCGCGTGTGCATAAGGTGGATGGAGTGGAGCCGCATATGCTGGGGCGTCCTGTAGAGGAGCCGCATGTGTATGGAGCGGAGGCGTGTGCGCAGGGCATGTGGAGCGGAGCCGCGTGTCTACAAGGCATTTGGAGCGGAGCCACGTGCGTACAAGGTGTGTGTGCGCCAGTGGTAGTTCCCCGCGGATGCCGCTCCCGTTCCTATAGTCCCGGCTGCCTCTGCCGGCAGCATTCTTCACTCGAGTCCTGGCTGAGCTGTCTGCTTTTTGCAGCTCAGCATGGTGGGGCACGATGATGTCATCACTGAGTGCCACTGTGCTGATACGTGCAGAGCGGAGCAGCAAGAAGAGAGGTGAGTATTTACTTTTTTTTTTTTTAACCCGTGAATACAGTGATGGGAGACTATGTAATGTGCAATATAACATAGGAGGAGTATGGGGTGCAATATACTATATGGAGGAATATGAGGGCCCATTATACTATATGGAGGACTATGGGACTGCCTTATACTATATGGAGGGCTATGCGGGTGTATTATAATATATGGAGGGTCGTGGAATGCATTATAATATATGGAGGACTATGGATGATGTATTAAAATATATATAGCCAATTATATAATATGGAAGCCATTTTAATATATCTGGAGGGCTCTGTGGGGGCATGATAACATTTGGAGGGGTGTGAGGAAGCCTTTATACTTTATGCAGGGCTCTTTGAGGGTTGCGTTGTAAATAAATATTACAATCTATATGTTTACATTACTTTGTTGCCACTATGAGGGGCGGGGGGGCCCCCAAAAAATTTCTTGCACCAGGGCCCACTACAGTCTGGGTCCACCCCTGGTGGAGGTAGTGTGATGGCCGGGCATGCATGGCCTCCAATTGGCCTGGGTCTTAGTGGTTATTGATGATGTAACTGAAGACAGAAGCAGCCGGATGACTTCTGAAGTGTTCAGGGTGATACTTTCTGCTCAGGTTCAACCAAACGCAGCAAAGTTGAATAGACGGCGTTTCACAGTACAGATGGACAATCGCCCAAAACATTCTACAAAAGCAATACAGGAGATTTTTAAGGCAAAAAAGTGGAATATTCTGCAATGGCCGAATTAATCACCAGATCGCAACCCCATTGAGCTACATTTACCATGCTTAAGACAGACCTCAAGGCAGAAAGATCCACAAAGAAGAAACAAGTGAAGTGAGCTGCAGTAAACGCTGGCAAAGCCTCACGAAGGAGGAAACCCAGCATTTGGTGATGCCCATGACTTACAGAATTCAGGCCGCCGTTGTCTGCAAAGGATTCTCTACAAAGTATTAAAAATGAACAGTTTATGGTAAAGCTACTTTGTCCAATTACTTTTCAGGCCCTTAAATGTGGACGATTTGTAGCAATATTGTTGCAGTGGTTCCTAAACATTTCACAGGATATTTTTGCTCATATCTGAAAGCCTCCACTTCAATTGCATCTCAGTTGTTTCATTTTCAATAAAAAAGTGTCAAGCAGAGCCCAAATCACAAAAATAATATTTCTGGTCCTAACTGTATATGTGCAAGTCGCATGAGACCTACACCACGTTGATGACACATTTACTCAGCTAGAGATCTGTAAGCCATGACACTAATAAAACCATGCAGCATGAAGTGGACTGAACCTGAGCATGAACCGAGAGATGTAAAAAATGATCATGGAGCCTACAGATAATGAAATCTCATCAATATGGCGGAGAAGGGGAAAGGTTAGCTGATGGCTTAGCCGTATTACTATCCTCTGCCATACAGGATATGATAATCTCTCAAACGGCGGATATTTCTGGATCTACCGCCCCGGTCAGTGACCGCTAGTTACCCTCCGAAGATCATTTGTCGTTGCTGGTTTTATTATTGTTTCTAAAGAAAGATAATTGGAGGAAGGTAGATCTTGATGGACCTAGGTCTTTTTTCAACCTATGCAACTATATAAAATATCATATTATAAATAGTTATCTGTATATTGAGCTTATTGCTTATGGAGACAGTCTTGTCACAGCCCAAAAAAAATAATCATTTTATAATTGTTTCTCATAACTCTTTGTATATGAACCTATAAATTGTAAAGCGCTATGGAACATGTTGGCGCTATATAAAGATTATTGTTCTTATTATTACCTCAACTCTCTGTTTTGAATCATGGGGCTTTGACAACCTTTCAGATATGACGTAGCGGCTGGTTGTCAGCAGTTATAGATGAATAGCTGTTCTTGTAGTATACGGTGTGAGGAGCTTAAGTCTGATCACTATGTACTTAAAGGGGTTGTCTGGAACCTTAACATTGATGGCCTATATAGGATAGAGTCATTAATATCTGATCACTGGGGGTGCAACACCCAGCATGTCTGCCGAACAGGTGTACCCAGCATTGGCTGAAACTGCTCGGTTGTGGACCTGGACAATTGAGCTCTGTCAGGTCTCGGACACACTGGTGTGAAACTCGGACGACTACAATACGAGTAAAAATCACATTGCAGTTGGAGCAATGTTAGTCAATGTCTGAGAGCACATTTCCGAATGTCAAAGGTTTTCTTCCTCATCCGTCACTCGGATGACGAGTCAGTTGCAACATGCTGTGATTTTATGCTAGTGTCGGACAAGACTCGCCAATGCAAGTCTATGGGTCCGACAAAAAAGACGTACCACACTCGGACCTCACATGGACCATCCGAGTTGGATGTGATTATTAATTCATACATTATCATTCTGTAGTTCAGACAACTGTAAAAAATGCTCCTGTAAATGATAAATGATCATACACTAAATAGCTGCTGACTCCAAAAACAGATTGCGCTCGGACAATACACGGAAGCCACACTGACCAAAAGTCTCATGACACTCGTCCAACTCTCGGATCCGTCAATCGGACCATTTTTTTCACTCGCCGGTGTGTTTCCAGCCTAGTGTCTGCAGCGGGGTATTGCATGTCTACTCCCTACTCAATTCTCTTTTGAGGCTACTATTGCATTGATGTAACTGTGCTGTTCAGGTATGTAACTCAGCAGTTCTGTCCACTGCCAGGTACACCTGATTAGCAGGCATGCCGAGAGTTGCACACCCACCAATCAGACATTGATGATCTATCATAAAAATAAACCATCAATGTGAAAGTGTAAACATTTTTCTGTGCTTTTTTTAAAACTACATTTTATGACTGTGTGAGCATGGCCAGAGTCTCTCAGTGTCTGCCAGCACTGTGTGTGTATTTCCACAGCTTTTGAGAGTAGGCTGATAGTGAAAGGGTTAACATAGATCATGAATGAGCAGAGAAGGAGCCAGATAACAGATAGAGACTTTATGTCAAGGAAAGAGGAGTTTACACTGATTCTGACATTGCTCTGCACTGTGCTGTAATCTGAGCTAATCTGATACATTGTTTCCTCACCTGCTGCAGTCAGGAGTGTAAACCATGCTCCCTTTCTCTTATATGGTTACATGCCCATATTCAGTGTGAAAACAGATCTGACTGATAATGAACATATGTCTGCTTCACACAGAGTGTAGCTTATTATAATCACTTGCTCTACATTATTATTAAATAAAAATGTAATTGGCAGTTACACTTTAAGTCATAATCATCCCCTTTTAATCACTATTAGGGTATGTGCACATCAGTCGGTTCTGCATCTTTGCAGACCGACCGGGAACCGGTGGAGACTGGCAGAAACTGAGGTTTCTGCACTCGCCAGTGTCCCTCGTTTTGTTAGCGATTTGCTAACGTTTTGCGATCGGGTTCTGAGCGGTCGTACAACGTGTTCTTGGCGATTTCCCCGCCGTCTTCCTTAGCGATTTCCAGACTGGTCTTTGCTTCACTTGTTCAGCTGGACCCGCTGGAAAAACGCTAAAAAGAAGTCACTTGCTCTATCTTTGAGAACCGGTCGGAAACCGGTGAATAAACTAAAATCGTCAAGAAGAAAAACGTTGTAATGTACACAGCGTTTTCAAAACTCCATTGACTAGCATGTTAATCCTACCGGTGGGTAGGATTAACATAAATTAACATAAAACTCAGCGGGAACCGCCGACGGAAAACGTGCAAAACCAGCCAACAAACCGACTGATGTGCACATACCCTTATAGTGAGTGATGTTAATAACAGGGGACAGGTGCCAGGCCGACAGGCTCGTGACGGAACCAGACGCCTTATCAACATTTTAGATATCATGGAACGGGCCGGTACCCCCGGTGTTCTCCTGTCTCTTGATGCGGAAAAGGCGTTTGACAGGGTCCACTGGGGGTACGTTGAAGCAGTTCTACGAAAATTTGGCATTGTCGGTTCTGCCATGTCTGACATTATGGCATTGTATACACATCCTAATGCTTCCGTCTGAGCCTCCGGCTTTCTTTCGGACTCCTTTGATATTTCAAAGGGCACCGCCAGGGATGTCCTCTCTCCCCCCTGATATTTGCATTGGTGATGGAGCCCTTGGCAGCGGTATCAGGATGGAACCACAGGTGCGGGGTGTTGTAGTGGGGGGTGTAGAACACAAAGTCGGCTTATACGCTGACGATGTTATCCTCACATGCGTCAATGTTATCCCCTCACTACAAAAAATCATGGAAATTCTTACTGATTTTTCTGCAGCCTCACATTATCGCCTCAATTCACATAAATCTACCCTCTATCCAGTAAATATTACACAGTCGACACAACAGACTATACAAGAACTTTTCACCTTTGCTTGGGCACCGGAAGGTTTTACGTACCTGGGAATTTATATTACCCAACTCCATAACATAGCCAAACGAAACTATGATCTGGTTGCCAATGATATTAGAATTGAACTCAATAGACTCTCTCCTCTGTGCCTCTCCTGGGTCGCCAGAATAAATTTAATCAAAATGCTTATCCTCCCCAAATTAGTATACCTATTTAGGTGTCTTCCTATGACATTTCCTCGTAAGTGTATATCTAAATTACAGACCATGCTTAATTCTTTCATTTGGAATGGTAAACCACACAGAGTATCTCATAACATTATGGTTCTCCCCTATAAACAGGGAGGGTTGGGTGTCCCTGACGTCTTATCCTATCATAGGGCTGCTCTTTTAGAACCAGCCAATCTCTGGTGGTCAGGAGAGATCATTTCTCAGCGTTGGCTGCAAATAGAATCTCATTATGCTTCGACTGGATCTCTGAGGCTTCAATTGGAGGCCGGCCTCCTACAAAGATTAGATAACAGTATTCACTTACGCACTATGGGTGCTCTCTTGAGACTGTGGTACTCCGTGGGTAGATCCCATCTCTCCTTTTTGTTTCACCATATCTCCCTCGAAGCAGTAGAATCCCTGATCCCTGACATCTCTCTAACCCGATGGAAATCTAGGGGTGTCCGTTTCCTAAGAGACATTCTGGATGAGGATGGGGTTCAGTCATTCGCTGAACTTGTGCGAATGTTTGCACTTCCTAATCAGGTATTTTATCAATACCTTCAGGTCCGCCATTTACTACATACAGTCGGTCTGCCCCCCGGCTATTCCACCTGGAGAGGACTCTCTTCAACGGTACTTTAAAGCTTCCTCAACCCAACGGGGCGTCTCTATTATATATCGGGCCTTGGCGGTCCCTTTGGGTGGAGGAAAGCTTCCGTATATGGAGGCTTGGGAGCGTCGGCTCTCCTTTACTGCTACTGCCGAATCTTGGCACACTGCGTTCTCCCACGCTTCCAGGTACTCTTCTTGCCTTAACCACCTAGAACAGGCTAAAAAACTCCAGTTGAACTGGTATTTAACACCCCTTCGTTTACACAAGTTTAATCCAGCTCTCTCTGGTATGTGCTGGAAAGGTTGCCAGGATATCGGTACTATGGAACATATGTGGTGGTTTTGCCCCTGATACAGGTATTCTGGAAACAAGTTGAATCCTTAATAATAAAAATTACCGGCATTCCCCTAGTGTTGGATGCCCCAATGGCCCTCTTGGGAATAGGCCTAGATGAAATTCCCTCCTTAATCAAACCCATCTTGACTAATATTTTAATAGCGGCCAGAACATGTGTTGCAAGACATTGGAGGAAATCATCCTCCCCTACGAAGGAAGAGGTGATCTCGCAACTTAATCTTCATATGCAACATGAGATTATCTTAGTACACGACTTCAATGCTAAGAATAGAATTTTGAATGGATGGGATCTGTGGTCTTCCTCCTCCTACGCTAAGCAATTGTAAGATGGAGCTGTGGGGCCTTGCCGCCATCCTTTTCATTCTTATCACTCTCAGCTATTTTCAATATGAGGTTACGCTGGAATCCATTCTCACTCATATGTATGTTTTTATATTTACAATGGATCTCCCCACCTTTTCCCCATCTGACCCCTTCCTTCCAATCTTGCTCCTACCTCCTAACCCATCCCTTGTTCTATATTGTGAATTGTTGTATTAACTTGAACACCTTATTGCCTTTTTTCTGTATATCTATGTTAAAATCAATAAAAAACTATTGTTTAAAAAAAAAAAAATAACAGGGGACAGATCTGTGACGACCTCTTAAGTCCCTGTCACACATAACGAGATTGTTAGCGAGATCATTGTAACGTTACAGGTTTTGTGACGTAACAGCGATCTCGCTAACGATCTCGCTACTTGTGACACGTAGCAGCGATCAGGCCCCTGCTGTGAGGTCGCTGATCGTTAGAAAGTGCTCTGGGTCATTTTTTGGTTGTTGCGCTCCCTCTGGTCAGCACACATTGCTGCGTGTGACAGTGAGAGATCATTGATTGGCCAGGTCGTTATCACTGTCGGGATCGCTGGAGCGTCGCTCAGTGTGACGGGGCCTTTAGACATGACATAACCAGCCTCTATCAGCAGTAATAGATGAATAGTTGGTACAGTAGTGTGTGGATCTCATGAAAGTGTTAGTGTACTTAGGTGTTTTACTAGAGTTACCCTTTAACTTCCAGAACGCATTGAGTAAGTAATGAGCATGTTAATTATTGATCTGTTTTTCTGCTGCACTTTTTCCATTGACTTCATTCCACTAAAGAATAGCATCACAAACATTGGTATCACACAGTCCATTTGTGATGCTTTTTTAGTGCACTTTCCACACCACAAACACTCCAATTACTTACCCTCCCCGGAGATCCCATGGCGGGCTCCTACAATGTGTTCTTTCCATGGACCGGTAACAGGACCTGCGAGAAGTCAAAAGGACCTGGTCATATGGAATGGTACTAAAAAAATGGAGCAAAAAAGCAACATAAACAGGTGATGTGATTGTGAAGCTTTTTTGCAAAAAAAGGATCAGTTTCCGTTGCAGAAAATGGAGCATAAACGTCTGTGGGCACATAGCTTTAATGTAAGTGGTGCTGATTCAGTCAACAATGTTGTACGCTTGTATGTAGGTGGTGACCGTTGGACTCTTTCTGTCAATGATCTCATGTGACTACACATTTGGGGACATTATTGACCTGGGGACGTGTGGTCCATCCTCAGTGACGCCACAGCTGCGTGGTGCCGAGTTCTCTACTGTCTGGCACATGATAAAAGCCACTGTCAGTACTCATGTAAGTGGTGCTAATGTCACCTGGCACTTTGTCAATAATCATAAAAGTCAATTGATTTCTTTTTATTGGTCTGCAGCATACAAACTTCTCTTAATCATCAACAGACAAGGACCAAAATCAGTGGGGATTGTAAAGGGAATACTTAGAGGAATATGGAGATGGCGGTGCACCCGTTAGGCTGGAGGCACACTGGCGTTGAACTCGCGCGAGTTTAATGCGAGAAAAACTCGCATTAAACTTGGACTTGTATCTTTCAATGATACAGGTCACATTAATGCGAGTTTCTGGCATTAAACTCGCTTTGCGAGAGCAATCCAAGTGCAATCGCAGCATGCTGCGATTGCATGCGATTCCCTCGCGCGAGTGGCCATTAAAAGTATATGGGTGCGAGTCTAGCTTGCACCCATACAGCACATGGTGCGAGAGTTGCAGCCGTGTGCTGTCAAAATCACTGGCCCCCCGCAGTCCCCATACAGTTACAATAATGTTTCATTGCTGTGACAGCAGCAGTGAAGCAGTATTGTATGTATAATTTATTATTTTTTGCAAAGTTACACTTATCAGCTTGATTTGACATGTTTTTACCATGTCGGCTGTTCAGGACTTCATTCTGCACTGTGCTACCGAGGGGGTTTTAACCCGGTGATTAAGGGGTTAATCAGACAATGGTGTCATGACACCATATGTCCAGGGGTTGTCCTCCCCCCCCGGATACATGGTGACATGACATCATGTTTCTGAATGGGTTAATTATTCTGTAAACCAGGTTCAAGTGTATGTCGGGTGTAGAGATTACACAGAATAAGCCAGTGATTTGTAAGGAGCTGTCCATGGTGCTGAAGCCCTGGCTTCCATTCACAAATCACGGCTCTTTCTGTCACATCTCTACACCCGACATACACTTGAACCTGGGTTTCAGAAAAATTAACCCATTCAGACACATGATGTCATGTCACCATGTGTCCAGGGGGGAGGACAACCCCTGGACAGATGGTGTCATGACACCAGCGTCTGATTAACCCCTTAATCACCGGGTTAAAACCCCCTCGGTAGCACAGTGCAGAATAAAGTCCTGAACAGCCGACATGGTAAAAACATGTCAAATCAAGCTGATAAGTGTAACTTTGCAAAAAATAATAAATTATACATACAATACTTCTTCACTGCTGCTGTCACAGCAATGAAACATTATTGTAACTGTATGGGGATAGCAGGAATTATACAGGCGAGCCGCACTAATGCTGTTCCGTGGTCCAACAAGACCATGACACAGCAGAAAAAAAAAAACACACACGCACTCACACCTCACACTCGCACCACATACACTTACATACAGCCAGGCACACTCACCACAGCACCACACTCGCACCACACTAGCACTACATTCACACCAAACTAGCACTGCACTCGCATCACTGTCGTGCATCAATCACGCTCCGTGTTTGATGCACGATAGTGTGCCTGTACCCTTACATAGCTAAATTCTGGTCAAACATTTCTAATAACATTTTCTTGGAGAAAGCTGTGCAGCAACCAATATGGTCACTTTTAATAATAATAATTCCAGACCAAATGCAAGCAGCTGAGGGTTTGTGACAATGTATACAGTGTAGGTAATGCTTTGTGGGCAAGACAGCCTGGATTCCGATACATATCACTTGTAGTGATACATTGTACAATAAGCTGCAGCACAACATTCCTGCCTTGATTTGAATTCATGGTAACATTTTTATTTCTTTCAAGGGCAGATTTTCATTGATAAATTTAACAATAATCCTTACAACAGGGGTCTCCAACTCCAGGCCTCGAGGGCCACCAACAGGTCATGTTTTCAGGATTCCCTTAGCATTGCACAGGGGTTGGAATCATCACCAGTGCAGGTGATTCAATTATCACCTGTGCAATACTAAGGAAATCCTGAAACCGTGCACTGTGTGCGGCCCTCGAGGCCTGGAGTTGGAGATCCCTGCCTTAGAACATCTGCTTTACCTCTTATTTCTTCACAGTTGCTATAATAATTCTTGGACCTGAAGATATTAATTAAAAGTGACATTTTTTAGATGACCCTTTCCTGTAAATCATAATAAAAAATGGCACCAACAGCCTTCTACCACATTTTTCACCCAACTCATCTATGAAATTGAATCACAAGGGGGTAGTTTCTACATCTCTGAAAGAACTGCAGAATGGACAGTGACATTAGATTACATGCCCAAGATCTCACAAGACGTTTCAAGGTGAAGCGTTACCCCAGAGAGTCATTTCAAGAGGCAATCATCAAGAATTATTAAAGCCTCAAATCACATCTACTAAGAAAAGATTGGATCTGATCACTGCATACAATAACCAATGGAGCGAAATTGACAGAATTATAGCCAAGACCTGGAATATCCTACTTAGTGAATCACTTGTTTGCCCCATATTTCTGAACCCTTCTCATTTGGTAGTGTATATTCATATGTTGCATTTTTTTATCTGCATCAAAAACCAGAATGTTAGCAGGTAAAACAGTGTGCACAATACGCGTTTTTGTTGCATCCTACTACCCCCTGTGCACTCGGCTGCGTTCGGTGCCCCCATTATCTCCTATGGCCAAGGACAGCCGAGTGCGCGCTCTGTATACTCAGATGCACAAGTGAAAGTGGCAGAGCGCATGGCGCATGCGCCTGGTCTGACGCTTCCGGAAACACCCAATTGGCGTCAGACCAGGCGCATGCGCCGTGCGCTCTGCCACTTTCACTTGCGCTTCTAAGTATACAGAGCGTGCACTCAGCTGTGCTCGGCCATAGGCTATAACGGGGGCACCAAGTTCAGCTGAGCGCTAATGCAGGGCATCTATGCGCTCCATGCGCTAGGCTGCCCAAGCCCCTAAATGGCCCTGCGCTTGCATTTGCGCTGGTGCAGGGCAGCCTAGCGCATGGAGCGCATAGATGTGAAAACACCCTTACTTATGGCCATTTTATCCACTCTGCTACAATGTTGGGAAGAGGCATTAGACCGAAGGGGTCGTATCCTTGTGATGATTGTATGATTTTTATACTTTTATCCAACATCGATTTTTTTTTTTTCCATAAACCTTCAATTACAGGTGTACATACTTTTATTTATATTATTAATCATGGAATTATGGTAATTGTATGTTCTTCTGCAGCTAGAGTACCGGGTATATTGTTCTCAATTCTGACCGTACCATGTCTTGTTTTTATTCCTTTGATTTTTACGTGTTTTTACCTTTCTTGGTAATAGAAATATTGTTTGTATCTGTTCCTTTCCTTTCATTTTGATGATTCGGGCACATAAAATGACAACAAAGAACTCTAGGTGGAAAACAAAAGTAACTTGGGCTCAAAGTGTTTTAGAAAGATGAAGAACCTTTGTATAATGATTAATATTTAGATCAGCGCCGGCTCCAGTTATTAATAGATGGAGGGGATCAGATATTACCGGCGGCATCGTCTCTGTGGAGATCGTCCAGTTCTATATCCAAGTCAGATGTTTGTCAGAAAACAAAACATTTATAAAGACAAAACATAGATTTCCATTACGTCAACGGTGACCTCGGACGATCGTGAGGAACAGAGGATGGGGATTGTGTACACAGCCTGAGACCCTCTATACTGGCTAGATAATATTTTGTTCCAACACAAAAAAACCTGATCCTCCAACATATATATGCCAGCCTCATGATTGATTTATGACTCCTACACCTCTATATTGGACAGTTTATATCAGAACTAGGTAAGATACACTCCAATTACATATTAGCATAAGTGGAACCCACTCAGGAGTTTAAAGTTTCAAAGAATTTTACACTTTATTATTTATAAAAGACACATACACATAAATACAGTACAAAAGAAATAGGTGTGGAATCTTAAGCCCCCGTCAGACATAGCGAGATTGCTAGTGAAATCGCTGTTATGTCACAGGTTGTGTGACGTAACAGTGACCTCGCCAGTGATCTCGCTATGTTTGACACGTAGCAGCGACCGGACCCCGTTGTGACATCGCTGATCGTGTCAAAATGGTCTGGACCATTTTTGATTGTCGGGCTCCCGCTAGGCAGCATGCATCGGTGTGTTTGACGCCTTAACAACACCTCGTTGGTGACTCAGAACTCAGCCACGTAGTTCTGAGTCGTCAGACTAGCTGTTGTGTGACAGGGTCCCAACGACCGCCGAGGTCGTTATACGGGTCGCCGTATCGTTACTGCGTCATTGAGTAGATCTGACTGTTTGACATCTCACCAGCGACCACGTAGCGACGCTCCAGCGATCCTTACCAGGTCATATCGTTGTCAGGATCGCCAAGTGTGACGGGACCCAATGGTTGGTACCACGCTCAGATTGTAACACCTGGGTGTAAAGTGGAATCAGATTGTAGACATCATATATAGTGCACCAGCCCACACTTGGCTACAAGGAATTATCAACAATCACATAGAAGTGCACCATCACTCCTCACAATGACTCACCCATATGTCCAAGGTGGCTGCTTGCCAGATTCACACCGTGCCCAGATGTCCTCATCTGTGGTGACCCCTACCCCAACGTACGTTTCACAACGATTTGTCAAGGGGTATGAGATGGTTTGCAGGATACCTCGAGCTTTGCAAAATAAAGCAAAAACGTAATATGTGAGTGCTATCAGCACCAAAGTGCATTATATTATATTGTGATCTGATTATGAGTAGTGATGAGCGAGCATGCTCGCCACTACTCGGTACTCGCACGAGTATCACTGTACTCGGGCGACTCGCCGAGCACCGAGTAATCTCGCGATACTCGTGCTGTGCTCGTGGTCGTCATCTCTGCATGTTGGCGCTCTTTTGAGAGCCAGCCCACGTACAGGGATTGGCTGGCAGACCACTGCAATGCCACAGCCCTGTTAGTTGTGGCATAGCAGTGATTGGCCGCCCTGCACAGCGTCACCGAGCCTTTATAAGTCCCGGCGCGCTGTGCTCGGCACACAGCCTTCCAGACAGTGAGTGTAGGGAGAGTGTCTGCTGCTGATTAGGGACAGATTTGCGCAGGGGCGGACCAAGACTGTAGTGGGCCCTGGTGCAAGAAATTTTTCGGGGGCCCCCCCCCCCGCCCCTCATAGTGGCGACAAAGTAATGTAAACATACAGCCCAGCACAGCCGCCAGGTAACATACACTACAGCCCAGCACAGCTGCCAGGTAACATACACTACAGCCCAGCACAGCCGCCAGGTAACATACACTACAGCCCAGCACAGCCACCAGGTAATTTATGCAGACTAGCCCAGCATAGCCTCCAAGTAATATATGCAGCCCAGCATAGCCTCCAAGTAATATATACAGCCCAAAAACAGCCTCCAGTTAATATATACAGCCCAGCATAGCCTGGTATAACATATATAGCCCAAGACAGCTTCAAGGAGGATATATATATAGTAGATGTGTGCCTGATGCTATCGCATCGGAGGGTGAGGATCGGTGCAGCGGTGGGATGCGGGGGGCGGCTAAGTGGACACAAACACACATCTACACACGTAGACACATACCTACACACCCCCCTTCCGGTCTCACCCATCATTGATGGAAGCTTGAACCGGGAATGAGGTGGTCAGCGCAGGATGGAGGGGGTTAATGGTGGAGGAGCATAGGGTCAGATGGGGGCTCCATGGTGGGTGTTGGAGCTTCCCCTGTGCTTGGCTGGGCTTCGGGGAGCGGTCCGGTGGCGGTGGCTGGTACTGGGCATGGCAGCTGCTGGCGGCGAGATGTGCCGCCCACCGCATGCCGCCCGCCATAAAAAGCGTGGTAGCGACCAGGTATAGTACAGTGGCGGCTCTGCTAGCAATCCCCCCCTCCGCTTGCGGCGGCTCCAGTAGCACCCCCCTCCCCCGCTCCTTTGTCGTGGTGGCTCCACTAGCACCCCCCTGCCGGTTGTGGTAGCTCCACTAACACCTCCCAAACCCTCCACCCCCTCGGCTCAGGCGGCAGAGGGGCTTGATTCACCCCTGACCACACACACATCCATGTGTACATGCATATACAGTGTATATACACACACACACATCCATGTGTACATGCATATACAGTATATACACACACACATCCATGTGTACATGCATATACAGTATATATACACATCCATGTGTACATGCATATACAGTATATACACACATCCATGTGTACATGCATATACAGTATATACACACATCCATGTGTACATGCATATACAGTATATACACACATCCATGTGTACATGCATATACAGTATATATACACCGATATGAACACATTCATATGTACACAGATATACAGAATACAGTACATATACACACGCATCCATACCGTATATACACACACAGACACTCATATACAGTACACATACATAGATGTAGGGAGATAAGTGACCTTATCAGTGGTGGTTTGCAGGCCGGTCACAGTTATCAGTCCAGTCCAGGACTCTGTGGTCAGGGGTCGGTCGGACGCTTTGTCTGTGGTATGATGGGATTTATGGCGGCTGTTTGAAATCCCTCAGATAGGGATCTTCCATGGACAGTGAAAGTTCAAACAGCAGCCATAAATGACCCGCAGCTACAAGACAGGATCCAGAGCATCTCCCCACTGTGCAGAAACCTCGGGCCCCAGCGGCATATTGAGGCTCCGGATAAACACTTTCCCTCCAGCCTGACTGCACCTGTAATGGGGAGCTCTGCAGTAATACAGCCTCTTACCGGCCAGGATGAAGGAGCCCACACAGGAGGTGACGCCGGACAGGAAGATGCCAGGTACCAGCAGGCAGAGCAGGAACTGCATGGCCCCACCAGCAGTGCAGGATATAGAGCAGGAGGCGTTCAGCAGCTGGAGCTGCTGAGGAGTGGAGCTGACACACTCCTCCTCCAAGAAGCGGCTGCAGGGACAGAGCCGGAAGCTACACACCGGAAACACTACTTCCCCGACTGTGCCCGGCTGGAGGCCGCAGAGAGATTTAAAGAGGCCGCGGCCGCCAACAGGATGAGGCACCCGCGCACAGCAGGTGCGCAATGTGTTAAAATCCCCCCCCCCCCCCCCGCGAGTCAATGTCATAATAAAGCTGCGGGCGGCGGCGGCGGCACCTTATTCTATCAGCCTCAACCCCCCCCACCCCCCGGGCTCACTCACATTGAATCCTGGAGATTCTCCTCCTGCGGCCACTACCACCCTCCTGAGTCCTGTCAGGGAGCGGAACGGACCCGCCGCTGGAGCCTTCAGGGGCCCCCTAGCTGGCCGGGGCCCTGGTGCAGCTGCACCAGCTGCACCATGGTAGTTCCGCCCCTGGATTTGCGGCCCTTACAGGTAGATCCGGAGCAGGGCTGCAAACTGCTGCTGACCACAACAGTCCTTCTCAGGACTAATCTAGGAGGATATAGGCAGGGTGATCAATATCGGAGTCCAAGCTTTCCAGTGACCAGAACAGTCCTTCTCAGGACTAATCTAGGAGGATATAGGCAGGGTGATACAGATTGGAATCCAAGCTTTTCTGTGACCATTAGAGTCACCACACTCTTGTACTTACTACCTTAATACAGGTTAGGGACGAAAATCCTCTCCTGAAACCATTACAGTCACCAGACAGGTGTACGTACTACCTTAATACAGGTTAGGGACTAAAATTGTCTCCTGAAACCATTACAGTCACCAGACAGGTGTACGTACTACCTTAATACAGGTTAGGGACTAAAATCCTCTCCTGAAACCATTACAGTCACCAGACAGGTGTACGTACTACCTTAATACAGGTTAAGGACTAAAATCCTCTCCTGAAACCATTACAGTCACCAGACAGGTGTACGTACTACCTTAATACAGGTTAGGGACTAAAATCCTCTCCTGAAACCATTACAGTCACCAGACAGGTGTACGTACTACCTTAATACAGGTTAGGGACTAAAATCCTCTCCTGAAACCATTACAGTCACCAGACAGGTGTACGTACTACCTTAATACAGGTTAGGGACTAAAATCCTCTCCTGAAACCATTACAGTCAACAGACAGGTGTACGTACTACCTTAATACAGGTTAGGGACTAAAATCCTCTCCTGAAACCATTAAAGTCACCAGACAGGTGTACGTACTACCTTAATACAGGTTAGGGACTAAAATCCTCTCCTGAAACCGTTACAGTCACCAGACAGGTGTACGTACTACCTTAATACAGGTTAGGGATTAAAATACTCTCCTGAAACCATTAAAGTCACCAGACAGGTGTACGTACTACCTTTATACAGGTTAGGGAACTAAAATCCTAACTCTTGTGATCTCAACAGTCACCACACTGTTGTACGTCATACCTTTATACAGGTTAGGGAACTAAAATCCTAACTCTTGTGATCTCAACAGTCACCACACTGTTGTACGTCATACCTTTATACAGGTTAAGGAACTAAAATCCTAACTCTTGTGATCTCAACAGTCACCACACTGTTGTACGTCATACCTTTATACAGGTTAGGGAACTAAAATCCTAACTCTTGTCATCTCAACAGTCAACACACTGTTGTACGTCATACCTTTATACAGGTTAGGGAACTAAAATCCTAACTCTTGTCATCTCAACAGTCACCACACTGGTGTACGTCATACCTTTATACAGGTTAGGGAACTAAAATCCTAACTCTTGTCATCTCAACAGTCACCACACTATTGTACGTCATACCTTGATACAGGTTAGGGAACTAAAATCCTAATCTCTAGTGATCTGAACAGTCACCAGACTGGTGTACGTCATACCTTGATACAGGTTAGGGAACTAAAATCCTAATCTCTTGTGATCTCAACAGTCACCAGACTGGTGTACGTCATGCCTTGATACAGGTTAGGGACTAAAATCCTCTCCTGAAAGCATTACAGTCACCAGACTGGTGTACGTCATACCTTGATACAGGTGAGGGACTAAAATCCTCTCCTAAAACCATTCAAGTCACCAGACTGTTGTACGTCATACCTTGATACAGGTTAGGGAACTAAAATCCTAATCTCTTGTGATCTGAACAGTCACCAGACTGGTGTACGTCATACCTTGATACAGATTAGGGAACTAAAATCCTAATCTCTTGTGATCTCAACAGTCACCAGACTGGTGTACGTCATACCTTGATACAGGTTAGGGAACTAAAATCCTCTCCTGAAAGCATTACAGTCACCAGACTGTTGTACGTCATACCTTGATACAGGTGAGGGACTAAAATCCTCTCCTAAAACCATTCAAGTCACCAGACTGTTGTACGTCATACCTTGATACAGGTTAGGGAACTAAAATCCTAATCTCTTGTGATCTGAACAGTCACCAGACTGGTGTACGTCATGCCTTGATACAGGTTAGGGACTAAAATCCTCTCCTGTGACTGTTGTCGCTGTATACAAGCAAAATGCGCAAGGGCGTTGGCAAGGAACAAGGAGGTGAACGTGATTGTGGTGAAGGCAGAGGCTGAGGTCGTGTGCAAGCACTAATTTCGCAACAAGAAAGTGGCACATCTACTCGCTCACACGTCCTGTCCCAAATTGTTGGTGCCCGCTGCAGTACACCGCTCTTGAACCAATACCAGTGTCAACAGCTTGTTACTTGGATAGCGGATAATGCTTCAAGTCTGATTGGCACCTCCACAAACACCCTGTCTTCCACACGGTCAAGTGTCAGTAACTGTGATACTGCACCGCACATTTTCCAACCTGATCCTCCTTCCTACCAACAGGCCGAGTACACGTCCACGCACATTACTGATCCCACACTTGGACACTCGGAAGTCCAGAAGTGTGTACCCATGGGTCAGTGGAGGTACATGGCAAATTCCCATTACAAAATTTAAATTCAGTTGTCATTTGTTGGTGGTGTGGTGAAGTCTGGCCCAATCCAACCCTTGTTCATCTTGATCTGAGTCAGCCTGTCAGCATTTTCAGTTGAGAGGCGAGTGCGTTTATCAGTAATGATTCCACCTGCGCCACTGAAAACACGCTCTGACAAAACGCTAGCGGCAGTGCAGGCCAGGACTTCCAAGGCGTAGAGAGCCAATTCATGCCACGTGTCCAGCTTGGAGACCCAATAATTGTAAGGCACAGAGGAATCTCGCAGTACAGTTTTTCGATCGGCAAGGTACTCCTTCAGCATCTGTCCAAACTTAGCATTTCTTGTGGCACTACCCCGCACCTCAGGGCTGTGGCACATGAGGGGCTGAGAAAACTGTCCCACCTCGTAAAGACTGTTCCCCTACCTGTGGCGGATTGGACTTGTGCCCCTCTCGGCCGTACGCCTTGGTTATCCACCGATTCCTGACCTATGCCGCTAGCATTTTGTGAGGGGAATGATTTGCCTACTTCCGTGACTATGGCCTTCTGGAACTGCTGCATTTTGGCTGACCTCTCCGCCTCATGAATGACAGACATAAAGTTCTCCTTGTAGCGTGGGTCTAACAGTGTTGCCAACCAGTACAGATTGTCGGCCAAGATGTTCTGAACGCGAGGGTCACGAGCCAGGCAGCTTACCATAAAGTCAGCCATGTGCGCCAGACTCTTAACAGCCATCACTTCAGTATCCAGACCAACACGATGACTGAACATGCTGTCCTCCTCCTCCTCCTCCTCCTCCTCCTCATCTCCCCTGTCCTCTGGCCAGCCACGCTGAATCGAGGGTATGACTGGTGTGCATGTCATATCCTCAATTTGGCCAGAGAGTTGCTTCATGTCTTCATCCTCCTCCTCCTCGTCATAGTCCTCCACTGCACGTTGTGATGAGATGAGGCTGGACTGTGTGTTTTCACCCACACCCACTACTGTTTCTTGCTCCAAGTCATCGCGCTCGGCCTGCAATGCATCATCTTTGTTTTTCAGCAGAGACCGTTTTAGAAGGCAGAGTAGTGGTATGGTGACGCTAATAATGGAGTCCTCGCCGCTCATCATCTTGGTGGAGTCCTCAAAGTTTTGGAGTATGGTACATAGGTCAGACATCCATCTCCACTCCTCAGGTGTTATGTGTGGAGTTTGAACCATTTCCCGACGGCTTAGGTGATGCAGGTAGTCCACAACTGCCCTCTTCTGCTCACATATCCTGACCAACATGTGCAGAGTTGAATTCCAACGCGTGGGGACATCACACACCAGTCTGTGTGCCGTAAGACGCTAACGGCGCTGAAATCCGCCAAGGCCGGCTGAAGCAGCAGGTGACTTGCGAAAATGTGCAGACAGATGGTGAACTTTTACTAGCAGTTCAGACAGCTATGGGTATGACTTTACAGACCTCTGAACCACCAGGTTGAGCGCGTGGGCCACGCATGGAACATGCGTCAGCTGGCCTCGCCTCAAAGCTGCCACCAGGTTCCGGCCATTGTCACACACTACCTTTCCTGGCTTTAGGTTCACAGGTGTGAGCCAGTGATCTGCCTGCTGTTTCAGAGCTGTCCACACCTCTTCTGCATTGTGGGGTTTGTCACCTATGCAGACTAACTTCAGCACAGCCTGTTGCCGCTTCGCAGAGGCAGTGCTGCAGTGCTTCCAGCTTGGGACTGGTGTGGAGGGTACAGTGGATGAGGATGCGCTGGAGGAGTAGGAGGAGGCTGAAGAGCATGACATTCCGGAGCTGTAGAGTGTCGGTGAAACCCTGACAGAGGTAGGGCCTGCTATCCTTGCTGTGGGAAGGACGTGTTCCATCCCTCGCTCAGATTGTGTCACAGCCTCCACAATATTAACCCAGTGTTTTGTCAAGGAGATGTAGTGGACTTGCCCATAAGCACTTGTCCACGTGTCTGTGGTTATACACTTCAGTCCCTGACCGTACCCCTGCGGTATTAAAGAACAGCAATGACTGGCTAGCTGCAGTTTCCAATATCATGTCCACTCTCTATTTGAAACTAAACCTTTCCAAAACTGAACTTCTTCTGCTCCCCCCCATCCACTAACCTCCCTAAATCGGACATCTCTCTCTCAGTTTGTGGCACCACGATAACGCCTAGGCAGCAGGCTCATTGTCTGGGTGTTATGTTTGACACCGATCTCTCCTTCTCCTCCCACACACAATGTCTCGTCCGCTCATGTCGCTTACACCTGAAGAATATCTCCAGAGTCCGTACCTTTCTCACCCTGTAAACAACAAAAACCCTGACCGTGGCCCTAATCCATTCCCGCCTTGACTATTGCAATTATCTATTAAGCGGCCTCCCCCTCACCAGAGTTTCTCCTCTCCACTCCATCCTTAATGCAGCAGCCAGGATCACCCATCTGGCCAATCGTTACTCAGATGCCTCTGCTCTGTGCCAGTCATTGCACTGGCTGCCCGTATACTACAGGATCAAAATGAAATTGCTTCTTCTCACCAATAAAGCTCTTCACAGTGCAGCACCCCCCTACCTCTCCTCCCTCATCTCTGTCTATCACCCCACTCGCGCTCTACGTTCCTCAAATTACCTTCGACTGACATCTGTAATAATCCGATCCTCCCACTCCCGGCTCCAAGACTTCTCCAGAGCTGCACCAAACCTCTGGAATGCTTTACCCCAAGAAATCAGGACTATCCACAACTTGCATGGCTTCAGACGATCCCTAAAAACGCATCTTTTTAAGGCGGCCTATCATACTCCCTAATAGAAGTCCTTTGTACTGTAGATAGTGAATGGCCTATCCTTCTGGACATTACTCTTCTACAAACTACACCAAACCAAAAAGGTCTACACAGACTGTATAATGACCGTCCATGTAAGCTTAGTTCTATGCCCCATTTCCTCAAGATGCCTGGACCATCAGTGCAATAAGCCCCTGTACCTTGTGCAACCCCTATCTTGTAGTAGATTGTAAGCTCTTTTGAGCAGGGTCACCTTCATTTCTTGCTTTATTTTTTGTATTTTCTTTGTTACATTGATTCTATGCCTATTGTTTTGTATCCAATTATTGTAATGTATTTGTTCTCTACTGTAATTACTTACTGTATTATATTTTCTGTACTCTAACCCTACATTGTAAAGCGCTGCGTAATATGTTGTCGCTATATAAATAAAGCTGTATTATTATTATTATTATTATTAGGTGGACTTTGGCTGAAACAGCGTTGTTGAGGGCACGTGTGATGCTGTTGGACACGTGGTTATGCAAAGCGGGGACGGCACATCTGGAGAAATAGTGGCGGCTGGGGACCGAGTAACATGGGACAGCAGCCGCCATCAGGTCACGGAATGCTTCCGTCTCCACCAGCCGGAAAGGCAACATTTGTAGCGCTATGAGTCGCGAAATGTGAGCATTGAGGACTGTGGCATGTGGGGCGTTGGCAGCGTATTTGCGCCTGCGTTCAAATGTTTGCTGAATGGATAATTGAACGCTGCGCTGGGACAAGGACGTGCTTGATGGTGGTGTAATTTGTGCGTGGGCAACTTCAGGTGCAGGGCCGGAGGCTTGTTCGCGGCCAGCATGGACAGGGGATTGGCTCGCACGCACAACAGGCGAAGACGTAGCAGTGACATCAGCAAGCACCGCTCCTCGACTCTGTTGTACTTCCCACAAAGTCGGGTGCTTGGCTGACATGTGCCTGATCATGCTGGTGGTGGTCAGGCTGCTACTTTTCGTACCCCTGCTGATGCTGGCATGGCAGGTGTTGCAAATGGCCTTTTTACAGTCATCTGGAGCCAACTTAAAATACTGCAAGACTCGGGAAGACATAACATTTGCACAGGCACCTTGTGTCGTGTTGTTGTTCCGGGGAACGGTTGCCTGCCTTCTGCCTGCGTACCCGACCCTGCTTCGTACTGCCTGTTGGGATGCTATGCCTCCCTCACCCTGTGCACTGCTGTCCTCGCTCTGCATATACTCCTGCCAGGTTGGGTCAGCTACTGGATCATCCACCACGTCGTCTTCCTATTCCTTGGCTAATCGCTGGACTGCTCCTCCTTCTCCTCATGTGCCACCATGATGACCGTTACAATAGTTTGGCTGTCGTTTCAGGTATACCCCCAGTGGTAAATTTTTACACCCATTCTTTTTGAATGGGCATTATAAAGACAGGATACCCGCATCTTTTCAATGTGAAAAATGTTTTGAGGCCCTCCTGCACGTCTCTATCCAGGGACAAAGAGGAGCCTCCCAATTTTTGGCTGCCCTGACCAAAGGGCTATACTACAATACACCCAGTTCTTGTTAACAGGCCCTCCTGCACGTCTCTATCCAGGGACAAAGAGGAGCCTCCCAATTTTTGTCTGCCCTGACCAAAGGGCTATACTACAATACACCCACTTGAGGTTACAGGCCCTACTACATGTCTGTAAGCATGGGACATTGTTGAACCTCCCAATTTTTGTCTGCCCTGACCAAAGGGCTATACTACAATACACCCAGTTCTTAACAGGCCCTCCTGCACGTCTCTATCCAGGGACAAAGAGGAGCCTCCCAATTTTTGGCTGCCCTGACAAAAGGGCTATACTACAATACACCCAGTTCTTAACAGGCCCTCGTGCACGTCTCTATCCAGGGACAAAGAGGAGCCTCCCAATTTTTGTCTGCCCTGACCAAAGGGCTATACTACAATACACCCACTTGAGGGTTACAGGCCCTACTACATGTCTGTAAGCATGGGTCATTGTTGAACCTCCCAATTTTTGGCTGCCCTGACCAAAGGGCTATACTACAATACACCCAGTTCTTGTTTACAGGCCATCCTGCATGTCTGTATCCAGGGGCATTGGTGAACCTCCAAATTTTTGACTGCCCTTGCAATGGAAGATACTACTATAGGCCCAGTTCCTCAAAATGGGCACTTTATTTGTAGACAGGGCTTCAGGTACGTCTCTTGTCAGGGTCATCGGAGTGTCGCACAATGTTTTCACGTAAAATCTTTTATGTAATCACAAAAAGTGACATACACCAGCTGTATCTCACTATTGGGTATGTGCCCTTAACATTTCCACCCTAAATATTCATTTTGGTGTCATTTTGGAAGGTTTTCTGGAGACTCCGTAAAATTGGCGTGAAACTCGGACAACATTGTTCACAGCTGTGACTTTTCAGTGAGAAATGCTTCCAGGGGTCTTCCCCATGGTGTTGCCATGTCATTTCAGCACTCTTCTGAGACTTTTGTGACATTTTTAGGGTTTTTCCAGGCAGCCGAAAGTCATTTCATAAAAATACTCGTGTCTCCCATAGGATAACATTGGGCTCGTTACTCGGGCCGAGTACACAAGTATCTCGGGACGCTCGGCCTGAGCTTCGAGCACCCGAGCATTTTAGTACTCGCTCATCACTAATTATGAGTATACTGCTAATATTATAAAACTTTAGTTCATCAGCTCCACATTAATGCACATTCTCACCCCCCTTTCCATCTTTATCCCTTCTAACCTCTTTGTTTGGGTTAGATTTACTTAGCCAAAGTTGTCATTAACCAGAATATTTTATTTATAAATTACCTCTGTAACATCATTTATAATACTGTATTATTGATACTACCTGATTATTTGTGCCAACATTTGTGCTTTTATATTTTATAGTTGTTACCACTGTTGATTGTTGTACCACACATGTGGTATTAATAAGAGTTTTTTCACTTTTTGATATACTGGGACTTATGATCGTTTTTTTCTTTTCTGCTTCTTCAGAATGTGATAAGCCGTGTCCTCAGGGCTCTTATATTAGCCACAGGCTCGGTGCTGGTTTATTTGGCATTGGCAGCATTCTACAGGAGAGCGGCTGAGCAGCACCCTTCAGTATCCTATGCTACTTACATATTGTGTTTGTGCAGGGGCGTAACTACAATAGGTGCAGGGGTTGCGATCATACCCGGGCCCTGCAGCCTAGGGGGGCCCCAAACGTCCCTTTGGCCTATAGAAAAAGACTAATATTATTAAAGATTTCCAATAATTGGGGGCCCTGTTGGAGCTTTCGCATCGGCGCCCCTCGGCCTGAAGTTACGCCACTGTGTTTGTGGCTCAATTTCAAGCCTTGAAAAACAAATTTCTGACATAACCCCCAATAGAGCCATTGAGTATAATGAAGCAGAGTGTACCACGTTGTGCTCTATTTTGTTTTCTTCCCAGCAGTCTCCTTATTTTTTTTAGTTGGACAGAAAAGCACAGTAGACCAGGGTTTCTTTTTCCAATCTGTAAAAATTTACACTGTTGGAATAAAGGCCATACAGAGAAAATATGTAAAATGTCTACCTCCTAACTATAGTGAAAGGCTTAGGTCAGACCAAATCTCGATTTTCATGGCCTCAGACGAAGGCAGGGGCATAACTACAACAGGTGCATGGGGTTGCAATCACACCTGGGCCCTGGAGACTAGGGGGCCGCAAAAGTCCCTTTGGCCTATAGAAAAACACTAATGCCATGAAAGATTTGCAATAATTGAGGGCCCTGTTGGAGCTTTTGCATCAGGGCCCATGAGATTCAAGTTACATTACTGGTGGAGGCAAAGAGGTGTGGCATAAAAGTAATGTGAACACTTCAGACCTCCCAACTTTTCAAGAATGAAAAGATGGCAGCAAGATATGTTTAGGCCACACCCTCACCCTTGGCCACGCTCATTTACATTTTGGGAACTCAGATCCCAGGCGTTGCTGCTGGATCCTTTCACCGTTGGTCGATGCCTGGGACCGTGGCCCTGGTGGTCGCTGAAAAGTGTTGAAATGAAAATAATAAAAGTGTATTGTTCGTGACTCCACCTGCAGTTTCTGATGATGACACCAGCGCTACTTCAGACCTCTGGGGATGGTTTTATTGTAGCCGGTTGATCTTGCTCCCTGCAAGTAGAGCAGCAGTGATGCTGTATTAACTGGAAGGCAGCTCTGCAGGTGAGAAGCTGTCTGATCCCTCACAGCGGGAAAGAACGACACACCACATGTAGCTGAGTCTCTGCACAGATTTACTGGTCACATTCACGTTCAGCAACAGGTCTACAGCCATGGGTAGCTGGCCTGGGCAGAGACCGATGAATGGGGTGTTCATCTGTGGCTCTCAAGATGTTTCTCTTGGCTTCGCCCTCTGTCCTTCCTAGTGTTGAAGTCTGGTCTGCGTGGAGCCCGACCTGTCCTCCTGCTTTCTCCTCTGTAACACTACACTCGTGTGGGAACTTTCTCCGGATTGCCGCACCTCTGGGGATTTTCCGCGGGTCCTGGCTCCTTGTTTGGCTACTGTTACAGGAGACCGGGAGGCTGAAGACTCCTTGGGCTGACCGCTGTTGGCGGCTCAGAGTTAGACTTGCCTGCATCGCTCCCGGAGCCAGTACTCCGCCCTGTTGACTGGGATCCTCCCAAACCTGTAGGCAGACAGTCTGATGCCAGATGTTAACACAATCCCTCAGGCTCCCCTTTCTCGTCTGGGTCATCACTCTTTCTGGGTGCCCTCCGTGTACGTCCCCTGAAGGGTCCTCCTCAACCTCTCTTCTACTCCACTCAACTCTTCTACACTCTGCTCCTTTCTACTCTGTTCTGTTCCCGCTCTCCACTCCCTACCTATATAACTTCCCACTGGGACCGCTTACCCTGGTAATGGGTTTAACCAATTGGCTAGGTGTGTGGATGCAGGATGAAAGCCACATACGAACCTCCCCCTTCACTGGCTACAGGGATACTGCACACGCTGGTCTGGGTGCAGTACCCCTTTGTGGTGCTCCGACCAGTGGGGCGCCACAGCCACATAAAGAAAATGTTAGAAAGTGATGAATGAACACTGTAAAAACAAAGCCCTAAAAACATGTCGAAATTCTGAATTTTTCTGGCTACTTTTCAGTACATAGGGTGGGGGGGTGACTACGCCCCCCTACAGTAAAGTGTGAATATTAATATGAATGATGCTGTCTGTCTATTTGATGTGTCTCCGCACAATGACGTTTGCTAATTTAAGTAGTATTTGTACTGTATTGATATGCATAGTGATAAGTATAATGTAAGATATAGTAATAGAATGTATGATAGGAATGTTGTGCAGATGCAGCAGAGTTAGCTGTGCTTTAAGATAAAACTGTTAAGCAGAATGTATGGTGTGCATCCTAGAGCTACTAGGGGTTAAGAATATGTTAGTCCCTTGTGAGAGGAGTAAGGAGTTATAGAGAGAGACCATTTTAGTTTCAGTCAGGGCTCTGCCAGCTAAGAGACAGCTAGCAGGAGTGAGAGTTCAGCCTAGGTTTGAAGAAGGAGTCCAGGACTGGTGATGTGTGTGGAAAGGCTGAGAGAACAGAAACAGCAAGGATCAAGTAAGGAACGTCTTGGTGACAGAAACTCAGGTACTGGGTGTGGAGTCAGTGGGTGCTCTCGTCCGCTGACCCAGCCACCTTTAGAAAGACAACATGGACCAGGGCTCATCCCAACTGAACGCCTGATCTCTTACCCGTGGGCGGAACACTACTCAGACAACACAGGGTGAGGGAACCACAATATTAAGGCTTTGTTGGATTCACAAACAGTTAACAGCATATAACACATAATCAGCAAAACATAAAATGTAACAGGCAACAGAGTCTCACCCTCCACTGACTCACCAGGGAATTACAAGGTTCTGCTGTGGCCAGGGTGTCTTCCTTAAGTAGACGTTGATATCCCAGTCGAATCCTAACATTCAATGCTGAAGTCCATGTGGTAATATAATCCAGGTTCTGATCCCCTTGGTCGGCACTGGAGTGCTTAGGCCTGGGGTTATGGCCTGCCAATTGGATCCATAGATCCAGGATTAGCAGTATGTATCAAGTCTCCTGGTCAAATGAACAGTCCTCTTTATTTATCTGAGCACTCATTGCAGGACATTGTGGACTTCACGATTGGTGGAATAAGACTGTGCTCCCATTGGCTAGATTTCAAGCTGCCTGGACAATGTTGATTTAAATGATGTGGGCAGTGAGGGGCCACAGTGAAGCCCATACAATATGCCATCCATAACAACAAAAATGGTGGCTGAAGTAATTTATATAGAATCAGCAATACATATCTTTGGAGAATAAAAAGGTTCACATCCTTATCTGTCTTTGAGTCTCTGACACAGAGGTGAGATAATTACATTAGTAAACTTCAAACACAAGCAGATTCCTACAAGTCTTGTGGAAACAATGAGTGGCTTATCACAAGTATCTAAACAAAATAATATCATGTCTGGCTAAATTTGAAGAAACATAACCCATACCGTACTATGTATTGAAAGAGTCCATGTCATTACACTGGGAAGCTGGAGAAGGCCTGTGAGACAGAGAGCAGAGGAAGTGAGTCCAGCAAGGTGGTCAGCCTTGGGGGAGTAGAAGTCAGGGTACTGTCCAGCTAACGCACAAAGGGAGGGAAAGTCTCTGTGAGCATCCTCCTGCAAGGGATCTCTGTATGTGGTTGTGTACTTAACAGAAGAATTCAACTGCCTAGCAAAGAAAACGTCCATAAGTATTATGCCATCACCAGTAACCATTAAGAATGTGCCTCTGTGTCACACAGAAGAACCAAAGTGTACTGCTTGCTGTCTAACGTTTCGTTCAAGTTGTTAACAGTAAAGTGTGTCTTAGTTTTACTGATTTGTCTGTCGTCCCTATTCAGCAATCCAATGGACCAGGTGAGGAGCGTGACCGGGGCGGTCTGAATATATAAAAAGTAGGATCATCAGCAACCACACACACCAGGGACTCTCGGTTTAATGTAGCGTGCAGGGGGTGGTCCAATCACTAACCTATGGCCACCACCCCAGCGAACCCCGACACGTCTTCACATTGTATGGAAAAATAGAAGGTGTCTTTCAAGACAACAACTCGTACCATAAAAAACAAACCCTCATACGATTATTGTAGGATAAATAAACAGTTATGGCTGTTGTATTTTTCCCTCCCCTTCTTCCAAGCCATAAAAATGAAAACTGGCTACCGAGGTGAGGAGTTAAAGGGGTTGTCCAAGATGGGACAAAAATCTGAATCATGACAGTGCATGGTGAGCACACTTTCTTCCAGGATTATTCCAGGCTAATGCGAGTAGTCGGTGACATGACCGCACGACTGTGATTTGCGTATTGATATTCATGTGCCAGCCAGACTCATCCAGCTTTCCTCAATTCACTTCTATGAAGAGAAGCCGAACACGTCTAGTCGGCACGTCACTGCAAATTGCATACATGTAGTCTCATGACCGTGTACTCGCACTGGCAATAACTGGAGATTGTGATTGCGTGCTCTTGACACTGTGGTGTCTGCAGTCACATAGAATGTCTTCAGATTTTACGCCTGGACAACCAGGCCAAATTTAGTTTTTGTGTTTTTCCTTCCCTTCTTCCAAAAGCCATAACTTTTTTTAATTTTTTGCAATTACATAGAGTAACACTGAGTAAGGCTGGGTTCCCACAATTGTGTATGGAGCACAATGTCTCTCCAGACTGACTGCAGGTCTCCAGTCTTGAATTTACAGCTTTATATATATCTGTTAGATTGTATATTTGGGTTGGGAGACGTGATCAATCCCGACATTGTGTTCTGTATACGGACCTTGAAATACATTGGTCATAACACTCAATATATAGAATATTTGTTACCTCAACATGGTGGGAATATAAAGGGGCAGGAGAGATAATATTTTCACACTAAGATCTAATCAAGGAAGTTTCCATTCACTGACATTTAGAAGCAGCAATCTTAAAGGTCAGAAAATTATACTTCCCTCTGGCACTCCTGATAATAGATTTTTAGATTTGTTTCTTGTCTCATCTTCAAGAGATGTTATTATTGCCTTAAGAGCAGTTGTCTCCTACGTTGGCACTCCAGCTTTTCTAAAACTACAACTCCTAGCATGCTCTGACAGTCTGTAGGTTGTAGTTTTACTATAGCTAGAGATCCTCAAGACACATACCTGCATGATAGTATCCTATGCATAGATACAGCTGAAACCAGAAGTTTACATACACTATGTAAAAAGACACATATGTTTTTCTCACTATCTGAGATGAAATCAGAATAAACATTTCCCATTTTAGGTCGATTAGGATTACTATAATTATTTATATTTGCCAAATGACAGAATATTGAGAGAGAGAAGGTTTTAAGACATTTTTATTAATTTCTGCAAAGTCACAAGTTTTCATACACTAAGATTACTATGCCTTTAAACAATTTGGGACAGCCCATATGATGATTTCATGTGTTTGGAAGCCTCTAATAGGTTTATTGGCAACATCTGTGTTAATTGGAGACACACCTGTGGATGTATTTAATGCACACCTGAAACACACTGCTTCTGGGAAAGTGTAAAGAAATCAGCCAAGATATCAGGAAGAGAATTATGGACTTGCACAAGTCTGGTTCATCTTTGGGTGCAATTTCCAGATACCTGAAGGTGCCTCGTTTATCTGTACAAACAATAATACAAAAGGACAAACAAGATAAGAATATCCAGTCATCATACCGCTCAAGAAGGAGATGGGTTCTGTGTCCCAGAGATGAACATGCTTTAGTCTGACTTGTTCATATCAACCCAAGAACAAAAGCAAAAGGCTGTGTGAAGATGATGGTGGAAGCTGGTTAGATTGTGTCGTTATCCACACACAGTGAAATAAGCACTGTATCAACATGGGATGAAAGGCCACTCTGCTAGGAAGAAGCCATTACTTCAAAAGAAACATAAAAAAGGCAGATTTTTGCAAATGCACACAGTAACAAAGACCTACATTTTTGGAGACATGTCCTGTGGTCTGACAAAACTAAAATTGAACTGTTTGGCCATAATAACCATCTTTACATTTGGGAGGAAAAAGGGAGATGCTTAGAAGCTATATAACACCATCCCAACTGTGAAACACGGGGGAGGCAACATCATGTTGTGGGGTTGTTTTGCTGCAGAAGGGACTGGTGCACTTCACAAAATAGATGGCATCATGAGGAAAAAAGATTGTGGCATCACCAAAGCAACATCTCAAGACATCAGAAAGGTAGTTAAAGCTTGGGCAGAAATTGGTCTTCCAAATGGAGAATGACCCGAAGCTACTGTCAAACTGGTTACAAATGGGCTTAAGGATAACAAAGTCATTGTTTTGGAGTGGCCATACGAAAACCCTGATCTCAATCCTTTTGAATATTTATGGGCAAAGATGAAAAGGTTGTGATCAAGGCGCTTACAAACATAATAATAATATTTATTCATTTATATAGCGCTATTGATTCCATAGCACTTTACATACATGAGTAATGCTGTCTCTCTTGGGAGCTCACAATCTAAACATCCTATTAGTATGTCTTTACAATGTGGGTGGAAACTGGAGTGCCCAGAGGAAACCCACGCAAACACGGGGAGAACATACAAACTCCTTGCAGATGTTGTCCTTAGTGTCCTTGGTGGGAATTGAACCCAGGACCTCAAGACCCCAGCGCTGCAAAGGCTACAGTGCTAACCACTTGAGCCACTGTGCTGTGCTGCTACTCCAGAACTGTCAGGAGGAATGGGCCCAAATTCCTACCAACTATTGTGTAACGCTCATAGAAGGATATCCAAAACGTTTGACCCAAGTCATCCAGTTTAAGGGCAATGGTACTAAACACTAATGAAATGTATGTAAATTTGTGACTTTGCAGAAAGTAATAAAAATTCCTTAAAACATTCTCTCATTATTCTGACATTTGGCAAATATTAATAATTCTGGTAATCCTAACTGACCTAAAATGGGAAAAGTTTATTTTGATTTAATGTCAGATACTGAGAAAAACAAGGATAACAAAGTCATTGTTTTGGAGTGGCCATACGAAAACCCTGATCTCAATCCTTTTGAATATTTATGGGCAAAGATGAAAAGGTTGTGATCAAGGCGCTTACAAACATAATAATAATATTTATTCATTTATATAGCGCTATTGATTCCATAGCACTTTACATACATGAGTAATGCTGTCTCTCTTGGGAGCTCACAATCTAAACATCCTATTAGTATGTCTTTACAATGTGGGTGGAAACTGGAGTGCCCAGAGGAAACCCACGCAAACACGGGGAGAACATACAAACTCCTTGCAGATGTTGTCCTTAGTGTCCTTGGTGGGAATTGAACCCAGGACCTCAAGACCCCAGCGCTGCAAAGGCTACAGTGCTAACCACTTGAGCCACTGTGCTGTGCTGCTACTCCAGAACTGTCAGGAGGAATGGGCCCAAATTCCTACCAACTATTGTGTAACGCTCATAGAAGGATATCCAAAACGTTTGACCCAAGTCATCCAGTTTAAGGGCAATGGTACTAAACACTAATGAAATGTATGTAAATTTGTGACTTTGCAGAAAGTAATAAAAATTCCTTAAAACATTCTCTCATTATTCTGACATTTGGCAAATATTAATAATTCTGGTAATCCTAACTGACCTAAAATGGGAAAAGTTTATTTTGATTTAATGTCAGATACTGAGAAAAACATGCATAGGTGTCTTTTTATATAGTGTATGGAAACCTCTAGTTTCAACTGTATATGAAAACTCAGCACTCAGTAGTATGCAATGAAATCAAGGAGTATGTATTCATGCAATCCAAATTATTCAGAACAATTAAGCGGGTTGTCCAGCCTAAATCCATAAGTCTGAGTCACTCTATTTGACTTGTGAATCACATCACACGCACTGTGCTTTGGGAGGATCCGCTGATGTCCGAGCCAAGAACGACGGTCACATGCCGCGAGTATGTGATATTCATATTCTGGCCAAAATTTGACTTGATGGGAACAGACACACTTAATACACTTGCATACCACATACTCGTGGCAATATAACCACCTCTCCTGGATCTGCATGCGCAAATTATCACAACACACAATGCATGTGATATGAGGATTCACAAGTCTGCAGTCTCATAGAGGTACTGAACACTTACGGTATGTATTTAGCCTAGACAACCTCTTAAACGGTTCAGCCCGACATTTAGACCTTTATCAGAATAGTGTGGTAACCATGTGTGGTAATATCTGAGCAGTGCTATGCTCTCACTCTCACTAGTGGAGTGGTGCTATTTAGAGGCGCATTTACTATAGTGCTGCTTACATGTTACCACATATGGTTCCAGAAGCGGATATATTAGTGCAACCTGTGCAGCTGCACAAGGGCCCAAGAGGAGAGGAGGTCATTTTTCACCTCCAAAGCAGGGGAAAATGTGCATTTTTCAGAGCCATTGTCCTAAAAAGGGCCCCATGTACTGTTCTTGCCCTTCATCTGTTTGTGTCCACTAGGGCATGATTCCCACAGCAATATTTACCATTCTGATGAAGGTCTACATGTCGAGCCGAAATGTTAATTGCTCTGAATACTTTGGATTGCATGAATGAATACTCCTTAATTTCACTGCATACCTCTGAGTTGTCATTATATGTATATATATATATATATGTGGCACCCCTGCGGGGGATTGCCACAGGACCCACCGGTGCAGGGAGGGATGCACACCTTGGCACACACACAGAACCCAACACCTTCCACCCCAGCCAGACCTGGAGGGGGAGCTCCACTGGCTGTCCTTAAGCCAGATCCCCTATAAAGATCCAGGCCTAAGGGGAGGAGTCAGTCAGCCTGCAGTCTGCAGAGAAGAGAACAGTTAGTACTGAAGGAGCTGGTTGCTAGGACCAAGCTTGGCCCAGAACCAGGAAACCTGACCCTGCTCTGCAGAGCCCTAGGGAGAGAGAAAGAGGCCAGTGGAAGAAGTAGGAAGAAAGAAGAAGGGATCATACCTGGTATCCCTTTAGCCCACCCGGACACCGGAGTCCGAAGTTGCTATTCATCTAAAGTGTAGCAGAGAAAGCCCGGACCAACCAGGAGGATTTAGTCCCCCTGAAGTTACACCAATTGAGACATCAAACCTGACCAAGCATAGGACGAGGGGCCTGAGAGGAGAACAGGGATCCCTACAGCAAGGTCCTCATTGTTGGTTGTGAACTAGTACCTGAGAGGGAGAAAGAGCGGCAAGTTCAGTTACAGGCAGAACTTACCCAATCACAGCACAAACTAACAGAGGAGGCCTCACAACTCTCCAAGGTGAACATCCCAAGCTGCACCAAAACCTGGTTACCCTCCTGGACCGTGCCTGTTACCGGACATCAGTAAAAAGGTCCCAAAACAAAAACAAAGTGTGTGTGTGCCTGATTCCCCGCCGCCGCCTGTAGCATTCACAGCAGAACCACTACTACTACTCCCCTCATCCACCCTGCTGCCCTGAGGTAAAGCTCCACCTGTGGGGAGCTGTACTACCAAAGCTGCATTCCCATCACCTCAGCGGCCGGCAGCAGCACTGGTATCCACGTTACCATTCCCCCATCATCATCACCCCACCGAAGCGAACCCCCTGTCCCGTTATCTGAGTACCCCCTACCCTGTTGACTATATATATATATTATGGATAGAAACCCTCCTCAAGCACCAACCTATTTACATAGTGACGTATATCATTACCTGCTAGCAGCTTCTGCATGTCGCAATAACTGAAATAATAGAATCCCCCTTTCATAACTGATTGCTTGTTCTCACACTTTGGTTCCATAAATAAGGAGTTAATGTACAATCTATACCACCCCACACATTTTATATTCCAGCTTCATCACACAAAGCAGAGAGGGAAACAGAGGGGGCCGACACCAGATCCACCGCCGTCTCCGCGGGATGACTCCGCGTTGCTTCAATTCACAGGCGAAAAGCAATTAAATTAAAATTAATTAACATTTATTTGGATTGATGTAGAACAGTCCCTGAACATGGCCGAGCCAGACCCTTCTATACAGTGAGGAGGGGGGATGTCTGGCAAGTCACAGCGGAAATATGGACCTACCCCGTCTCCGTCTACCCCGAACACCTTACCCCTATCTTACTATATCAAACATGTAGGTGCAAGACTGCACAGACTATGGCTGATAATTTACTATACTTCTTCAGATTCTGAAGATGTAGTGCTCCAATGTATAAAGACTGATATAACAGTAATGTAATCTAAAATAGTAGAAGCATTACATTACACTCTGGCGTACATGTTAGCGCTTGCAGGGGGCAGCAGTGGCATCCATATTTGCTAATTAGAAAGTTCCTATTACGTTCAGAGGTGAACCTAGCCTCTCTGCTGCCTGAGGCGAACTTTAAAACGGCGCCCCCCCCCCAAACACAAGGATGTCACCACCATCACACGCACATGCAAGAATCACATAGAAGAATCCAGAATAAGGATCATTAATGGCAGTGGCAGCTTGGCACAAGCTACAGTCACACAATGGTGGCTGCAGCTTTATAGCACAGGAGGCAGCACTGATTGCCACCTATCATCTATGGCACACACCTACAAAACTCTGGGCAGCTCCAATGTGATCACTGCCTGGCACTGACTAGTCAGACATGTCGCCAGGCGGCACCGGCCACACATACAACGACTGCAGTCTGAGCATCAACAAGCCGCCACTGCACTAAGCTGGGAAAATGGCGCGTCTTCCCCAACAGACCACGCCTCCTCCTGAAACGCTTAGCCAATCACAAGCGCCGCACACGGGGCTGTCCGCAGCTAATACCCTGTTTCCCTGAAAATAAGACACCGTCTTTTATTAATTGTTGCCCCCAAAGAAGCGCAATGTCTTATTTTCAGGGGACGTCTTATCTCCATGAAGAATTCACTGTTATTGATGAAAAAAAAAAAAAAGAACATTTATTACATACTGTACAGTAATTGTCATCACAGACCAGCATAACCAAACTGTGTTATCCATCATCCATCTGCAGCCCCATCATCCCCCAATATCCCCCTGCAGCCTCCATCATCCTTCTGCAGCCCCCATCATCCCCCAATATCCCCTGCAGCCTCCATCATTCTTCTGCAGCCCCCTTCATCACCCAATATCCCCCTGCAGTGTCCATCATGCTTCTGCAGCCCCCTTCATCACCCAATGTCCCCCTGCAGCCCACATCATCTTTCTGCAGCCCCCATTATCCCCAATGTCCCCCTGCAGCCCACATCATCTTTCTGCAGCCTCCATCATTACCCAATGTCCCACTGCAGCCCACATCATCTTTCTGCAGCCTCCATTATCACCCAATGTCCCCTGCAGCCCACATCATCTTTCTGCAGTCTCCATCATCACCCAATGTCCCCCTGCAGCCCACATCATCTTTCTGCAGCCTCCATCATCACCCAATGTCCCCCTGCAGCCTCCATCATCCTTCTGCAGCCCCCTTCATCACACAATGTCCCCTGCAGTGTCCATCATGCTTCTGCAGCCCCCTTCATCACCCAATGTCCCCCTGCAGCCCACATCATCTTTCTGCAGCCCCCATTATCCCCAATGTCCCCCTGCAGCCCACATCATCTTTCTGCAGCCTCCATCATTACCCAATGTCCCCCTGCAGCCCACATCATCTTTCTGCAGCCTCCATTATCACCCAATGTCCCCCTGCAGCCCACATCATCTTTCTGCAGTCTCCATCATCACCCAATGTCCCCCTGCAGCCCACATCATCTTTCTGCAGCCTCCATCATCACCCAATGTCCCCCTGCAGCCTCCATCATCCTTCTGCAGCCCCCTTCATCACCCAATGTCCCCCTGCAGTGTCCATCATGCTTCTGCAGCCCCCTTCATCACCCAATGTCCCCCTGCAGCCCACATCATCTTTCTGCAGCCCCCATTATCCCCAATGTCCCCCTGCAGCCCACATCATCTTTCTGCAGCCTCCATCATCACCCAATGTCCCCCTGCAGCCCACATCATTTTTCTGCAGCCTCCATCATCACCCAATGTCCCCCTGCAGCCCACATCATCTTTCTGCAGTCTCCATCATCACCCAATGTCCCCCTGCAGCCCACCTCATCTTTCTGCAGCCTCCATCATCACCCAATGTCCCCCTGCAGCCCACATCATCTTTCTGCAGCCTCCATCATCACCCAATGTCCCCGTCATCCATCTGCAGCCCCATCATCACCCAATATCCCCCTGCAGCCTCCATCATCTATCTGCAGCCCTCATAATCTCCCAATATCTCAATAATCAATTTGCAGCCCTCATCATCCCCCAATATCCACCTGCAGCCTCCATGATCCTTCTGCAGCCTCCATCATCTCCCAATATCCCAAGCATCCATCTGCAGCCCCCATCAAGCCCCAATATCCATCTGCAGCTCCCATCATCCTTCTGAAGCCCTCATCATCTCTATTATCCCCATCATCCTTCTGCAGCCTCCATCATCCCCCAATGTCCCCCTGCAGCCCCCATCATCCCCCTATGTGCCCATCATTATACTGTAGCCACCATCATTTATATGCAGCACCCAACATCCCCCAATATCCCCCTGCAGCCCACATCATTCATCTGCAGCACCCATCATCCTCCAATGTGGGAGCAGGAAGGAGGACAAGTGGCAACCAACTGGCAGGAGAATTGATCTTTCATAAAAGTAAGATGCCACCAAAAGTGTCCCCCAAACTCTATGATCCCCCCACAGTGAACTCTTCCACAGGACCCTCCACACGTACCATACAGTACCCCCCATCTACTGTGGCACAGTATGATCCCCGACTGTGACCTCCTCACAGACCTCCATATAGTACAATGGTCCCTAAACATCTTTACACTTGTATAATAGACCCCAACACATCCCTCAAATAGCCCCCCATAAAGTATAAAGGCTCCATCATAGCCCTGCAAGTATTATCCTACCCCCACAGAGCCCTCCAAATATTGTAATGACTTCCATATAGTATAATTGGCTCCATATATTATAATGTATGCATCCCCATAGCCCTCCATATAATATAATGCACCTCCATAGACAATGCACCCCATAATTTTCCATATATTATAATGCACCCCCATAGTCCTCCATATATTACAATGCACCCTATAAACCTACAAATATTATAAAGCACCGCTATAGCCCTCCATATAATATAATGCACCATGCATAGTCCTCCAAATACTATAATGCATCCCCCATAGTCCTCCATATCGTATAATGCACCCCATAGCCCTCCATATACCATGCAGCACCCCCATATACAATATAGAACCCCATATATAGCACTGCCCATAAACTGCATAGTACTCCGATATACACCACAGAAGCCCAATATACAGTACAGCACCCTCTTAAACAGCACAGTACCCCCATATAGGGCACAGCCCCCAATATACGGCACAGCACCCCCATATACAGCTCAGCACCCCCATATACATCAAAGCAACTCCATATACAACACCCCAGCCCCATGTACAGCAGCTCCACATACAGCAGAATCCCTCCATATACAGCAGAGCTCCTCTATATACAGCTCCCCCATATACAGCAGAGCCCCCATATACAGCAGAGCTTCCCATAAACAGCACCCCAGCCCCATATACAGCAGAGCCCCCCATATACAGTACCCCAGCCCCATATACAGCACCCCCACATACAGAAGAGCCCCCCCATATAGAGCAGAGCCCCCCATATACAGCAGAGCTCCCCTATATACAGCAGAGCCCCTCCATAAACAGTACCCCAGCCCCATATACAGCACCCCCACATACAGAAGAGCCCCCCATATACAGCAGAGCCCCCCCATATACAGTACCCCAGCCCCATATACAGCACCCCCACATACAGAAGAGCCCATAATATACAGCACCTGGAGTCCCGATGAACACAGGGTCACTTGATGCAGAGATAAAATGACTGCTGGATTGACCAATTATCACACTCCCTGGCTGGAGGGGGCGGATGCTGAGGAGGCAGAGCCAATTGCTGCTGTACTGAAAGTAAAAGCAGCCAGGAGCCTCCTCCCTCCCCAGTCCCGACCGCAGCTGCTCCGCACAGTCACTGACAGGAGCACGGCAGCATGGAATCTGACCGATCTGCCGCCCCCTGTCTTCAGGGACTCATTGCCGCCTGAGCAAAGTGCTCACATTGGCTCATTGATGATGCAGCCCTGAGCGCCGGTACCATTACCTGACACCGTAGGTGGTGTCATGAGACTCTTTTCATTTTACTTTTAAACCCCTTTTTCAGCGACCACCAGGGCCACGGGCCCGGGCACAAGCCACCCATGACATACACCATTGAAACCACAACGCCCGGAACTGTGTACCCCATGGCCCTGGGGTGGGTCAATTATAATGAATGACCTTTGACATGAGTTTGTAATTAGCCCTTGCTGCCCATCTTCTGACATTGACATCTCCTGATCAGGGTACCTAACTCTGTACATAACTACATTTGGAGAAGGACACACGGATGCCAACACACCAACCAGGGTGGCAAATATAGCAGAGACTCTGTGATCAAGGCTACCCATAGGCCAAAACGTCAAACATCTGCAAAGTCACTTTCCTTAGTACTGACTGTGTCTCAATAAACTTCTCACTTTGAAGCAAAAGAAACCCTTATATGTGTGCTTTGATTCTATCGTCTATAGTATACGGGGTCCAAGTATCCATTCACCAGCACTGAAACAATACGGTTGAGTTCTAGCCATCCATGTTTGAACTTGCATGAGATATGAGGCATTGACCTGACGATTTGGGAGTGTAAGGGCGAGTAACAGAGCGGTTGCATGAGGTATGAGGGCCCCCTGCCTGCTAGACCTATACATGTTACTGACCCATCTGAATCATTCTTTCGGTAGTAGTCCATGAAGCTAATACTTACGCCATCTGAGTGTGGTGGAACAAAAAAATAATTGGAGCGGTTTGCATGAGGGATAAGGGCTCGCTGCCCACTAAGCCTATATATATTACTGACCACCTGACTAATTATTTTGGTAGTAGTCCTTGAAGCTAATACTTGTGCCACCTGAGTGCAGCAGAGCATAAAATTAATTGGAGTGGTTTCATAGGGTATGAGGTCCCCCAGCCCAACAGTCCTACAATTTTTAGCCTTAGTAAATTGATGCCACTTTTATAGTGTCTGGCCTAATCTTTTTCTAATGCGGAGACTCTTCTTGTGGTGTCTTTGTTGTGAGTTTTGTGAATTTATCAGGGCTCTCTGAGCACTATGCCTACATCTTTCACTCATCTCCCTGTTACTGATCAATGCGGAAGCTTGAAATACTGAGCTAGGCCTTGTCCTATGCATGCATAATGCTCAATGATGAAAATTTTAACTCTGAAGGTACCTTTACACGCTGCTACAGAAGGTTGAAAACAACTGGGTTACGGAGACAAATGTATCTTGCACCGTCAAATCAACCCGAGGTAGCGGCGTGTAAAGTAGCTTGTTGCCACCCGTCACTTTCGGCACCTGTTTCAGAGCAGTGCTCTAAAACAGGTTGATTTCAACCCGATGGTAACGGCGTCTAAATAAGGTAGGGCAAGGTTTTTTCGCCACCTAGTTAACTCCTTGGAGCGTGATACAGCCTCCGGGAAACCGCCCCCCTTCAGCGATCATTGGTGGAAGCTCCTGCATTGCGATTGGTTGTCGCTGCATAGGGCGGCTTATTTAAGGAGCTGACCAGTCACACTACACATTTGCTATAGCGTCATGTATTAGCCAGCCTTCCTGCGCTGGCTGACTAATCATGATACTATTGCATTGTCCAATCATCGTACGAGCGTCTCGTAATCCGCAATTCTGGTACGCCTATGTGTTGTCCCTGCTGCACCAGGTCCTCCCATATTACCTTCTGTTGCGGCGTGTAAATGAGGTAAGGTGCTCTACAGAAGGTAACTTGTGGCACCCGGCGGTGCCTCCAGGGATAGATTAAACCTTCTGTAAAGCACCTTATAGCGGCATGTAAAGGCGGTATTGGGTACCATTTGCAACCGTTGGTGCGTGCTCGTGCACGTGAGACACCTGGTTGTTTCTAACCTTCTGTAGCGGCGTGTAAAGGTACCTTGAGAAATATCACTTTTCCTGATGTCTATCCCTAATTTGAGCTGTTTTTGCAGCTTTTGGGCCACTTTGAGGAGTTTTTGATTTTGCCTTCCATTGATTTTAGTGGGATTCGGAAGTTCGATGAACAGTTTGTCAAACAATTCGGTGAACATATGCTCATTCAGCGAACCGAACCTGAACTTCAAAAGATTTGCTCATCTCTAGTTATTCATACCTTGCATGTGCAACTTTGCATAGCGCTGACAAATTCACCGGCTAATTGGGCTGACTACTCGGGGAACTAACGCGCCCTTGACTAGTCAAAGTCCAAATTTGCATCTCATGAGTGGTCTTCAGAAATACTTTTTCTATAGATCTGGTTATGTATGTTCCTACATAGAGGGACTGTTAGGCAGGGATTATAGTATGTGCACAGAACTACTTACAGATCTCGAGGAACAGAGGATATGACAGGTTCCCTTTTAATTCTGCTTAATATTTAGTGATACAATTAATATAAAATCATCACTGGACACAGTTTTGAGATTTGCCCCCTTCAGATTTATTCGGTTATGTCTATTGTACATTCATGAGGGATGATGAGGAAGTTCAGGGCTTGAGATCTGACTTTATTAAGGGGAGACATCTCCATCAGTTAGGCAGGGAAAATAGATATGTGCATAGGACTACTCATGGTTCGACAGGATCCCTTTAATTCTGTTCAATATTACCGTATATACTCGTGTATAAGCCGACCCGTGTATAAGCCGACCCCCCTACTTTTGCCCCCAAAACCTGGGAAAACCTATTGACTCGTGTATAAGCCGAGGGTGGACCCCAGCACAGGTATACAGCCCCCAGCAGTGTGGTATACAGCAGCCCCAGAGGTATATACAGCAGCCCCAGTGGTAGTATACAGCAGCAGCCCCAGTGGTATATACAGCAGCAGCCCCAGTGGTTAGTATACAGCAGCCTCAGAGGTATATACAGCAGCCCCAGTGGTAATATACAGCAGCAGCCCCAGTGGTATATACAGCAGCAGCCCCAGTGGTTAGTATACAGCAGCCCCAGAGGTATATACAGCAGCCCCAGTGGTAGTATACAGCAGCCCCAGAGGTAGTATACAGCAGCCCCAGTGGTAGTATACAGCAGCCCCAGTGGTAGTATACAGCAGCCCCAGTGTAGTATACAGCAGCCCCAGAGCTAGTATACAGCAGCCCCAGAGGTAGTATACAGCAGCCCCAGAGGTATACAGCAGCCCCAGTGGTAGTATACAGCAGCTCCAGTGGTAGTATACAGCAGCCCCAGAGGTAGTATACAGCAGCCCCAGAGGTATATACAGCCCCAGTGGTGTATACAGCAGCCCCAGAGGTAGTATACAGCAGCTCCAGAGGTAGTAGGGCTGGGCGATTAATCGAATTAATTCGATTAATTCGCCCCCCTGCTGTGGCCACGATTGTGATTTGACGAAAATCGTCAAATTCGATTTAACCTTCCTAGCGGGTATTCCCGAGTGTAACTCGGGGTTAACTTTCACTGCTAGAAGCGGTAACCCCGAGTCACACTCGGGAATACCCGCAGCTGCTGCCGCTGCTCACTGTGAGGCCGCGGGGGGGGATGTGCTATCAGAGCCCAGCACTTCCGCCCCTGCTACAGCCGCTGGAGACATCCTGCTGCTGACACCTGCGGGTGAGTTCCGGCGGGGGTGCCTCAGTGCCCCGCTGCCCCTGCTGCTTACACCTGCGGGTGAGTTCCGGCGGGGGTGCCTCAGTGCCCCGCTGCCCCTGCTGCTTACACCTGCGGGTGAGTTCCGGCGGGGGTGCCTCAGTGCCCCGCTGCCCCTGCTGCTTACACCTGCGGGTGAGTTCCGGCGGGGGGGGGGGGTGCCGTCAGTGCCCCGCTGCCCCTGCTGCTGACACCTGCGGGTGAGTTCCGGCGGGGGGGGGGGGGTGCCGTCAGTGCCCCGCTGCCCCTGCTGCTGACACCCGCGGGTCAGTTCCGAGGGGGGGGGCTCTGCTGTCAGAGCCCTGCTGCAGGTCTTCCCTTCCCATTACAGGGATATGGCGCCGCCCCCTTCTGTTAGGGTTAGGGCTAGGTTAGGTTAGGTGCCTGTATACACCACTGGGGGCTGCTGCTATATACACCACTGGGGGCTGCTGCTATATACACCACTTGGGGCTGCTGCTATATACACCACTTGGGGCTGCTGCTATATACACCACTGGGGGCTGCTGCTATATACACCACTGGGGGCTGCTGCTATATACACCACTGGGGGCTGCTGCTATATACACCACTTGGGGCTGCTGCTATATACACCACTTGGGGCTGCTGCTATATACACCACTGGGGGCTGCTGCTATATACACCACTGGGGGCTGCTGCTATATACACCACTTGGGGCTGCTGCTATATACACCACTTGGGGCTGCTGCTATATACACCACTTGGGGCTGCTGCTATATACACCACTTGGGGCTGCTGCTATATACACCACTGGGGGCTGCTGCTATATACACCACTTGGGGCTGCTGCTATATACACCACTTGGGGCTGCTGCTATACACACCACTGGGGGCTGCTGCTATACACACCACTTGGGGCTGCTGCTATATACACCACTTGGGGCTGCTGCTATATACACCACTGGGGGCTGCTGCTATATACACCACTTGGGGCTGCTGCTATATACACCACTTGGGGCTGCTGCTATATACACCACTGGGGGCTGCTGCTATACACACCACTGGGGGCTGCTGCTATATACACCACTTGGGGCTGCTGCTATATACACCACTGGGGGCTGCTGCTATACACACCACTGGGGGCTGCTGCTATATACACCACTTGGGGCTGCTGCTATATACACCACTTGGGGCTGCTGCTATATACACCACTTGGGGCTGCTGCTATATACACCACTTGGGGCTGCTGCTATATACACCACTTGGGGCTGCTGCTATATACACCACTGGGGGCTGCTGCTGTATATACATCACTGGGGGCTGCTGCTGTATATACATCACTGGGGGCCTGTATACCACACTGCTGGGGGCTGTATACCTGTGCTGGGGTCCACCCTTGGCTTATACACGAGTCAATAGGTTTTCCCAGGTTTTGGGGGCAAAAGTAGGGGGGTCGGCTTATACACGGGTCGGCTTATACACGAGTATATACGGTACCTCTTAGTTTTTTCTCTTTATTCATCAAAGAAAAGCGAAAAAAAAAAATCGAGATTTAAATCGAAAATCGTCCATAGGCTTAAATAAAATCGAGATTTTGATTTTTTCCATAATCGCCCAGCCCTAAGAGGTAGTATACAGCAGCCCCAGAGGTATACAGCAGCCCCAGTGGTAGTATACAGCAGCCCCAGAGGTAGTATACAGCAGCCCCAGAGGTAGTATACAGCAGCCCCGGGAGGTATATACAGCCCCAGTGGTAGTATACAGCAGCCCCAGAGGTAGTATACAGCAGCCCCAGAGGTGTATACAGCCCCCCCCCCCCCATCAGTATACAGGGCCCCCCCTTGCAGCACAAACCTGTAAAGGAAGAGATTAGTATACTTATCACTGTCCCGCTGCCGCTGTCCCGCCGCCGTCATCGCGCTCCTCTTCATCCAGCGTCTTCCGGCTTCCTCTGGCGCGCAATGACGTCATTGCCTGCGCCGACCGGAGGAAGCCGGAAGAAGACGGATGAAGACGGAGGAGCGCGATGACGACGGCGGGACAGCGGCAGCGGGACAGTGATAAGTATACTAATCTCTTCCTTTACAGGTTTGTGCTGCAAGGGGGGGCCTGTATACTGATCGGGGCGGGCCTGTATACTGTATACACTGTATACAGTGTATACAGTATACAGTGACTCGCGTATAAGCCGAGGGGGGGACTTTTCAGCCCAATTTTTGGGCTGAAAAACTCGGCTTATACGAGAGTATATACGATAAATGATACAGTTAATATATAATCATCACTGGACACAGAGATTTGAGTTTTGCCCCCTCAGATTTATTTGGTTCATTCATGAGGGTTGATGAGAAAGTACAATACTTCAGACGTGACTTCATTAACATCATGAAACAATCACTGATCTCAGGGAGACCAGTCAAGGATACACTGCGAGCAGCCGGCTAAAGCGCTCAAACACAGTGAAATCTGTGTTTGAGACTCCTAAACGAGGCTCCACACACTCTATTTCATAATTGTATTTCCCAGGGGGCAATCAACCTGGGAAATACAAATATGCAAATAGTGTCTGTAGAGCCTCACTTAGGAGTCTCAAACATGAGACTAGCCAGATAAAACCAACACCAAAACCAGGTATCAATCCACAGACAGCTGTAATACCAAAACCAGGTATTCAGCTACAGGCAGCAGTTTCGGGGTTTTGCCCCGCATCAGTGTGGAGTATGATTCTGGCTAGGTGAGACTAATGGGAGACATCTCCATCACTCCTGGACTAGGAGACAGAAGATGAATGATGGCTGCTGGGCTCTGGAGGGAGTTTTATAGTCACGGACTATTGTGACCTCATAAGGCAATGACAGAGCAAGTGGCGTGTGGCCCCTTTAGTTAGAGGGTGTGGCTGGATTACCTAAGTGATCTGTAAACTCTTCATGAAGCTGTGATGTCATCGCACTTCTGAACATTCTACTTGGAATCCTGCATTCATCAGCCTCATTCAGCTCCGGCCCCTAAGAAAAACAACATCACAATATCAACATGGCGTCTAGAAGGAGTTATAGAAGCTCGCCCACATGTCGACTGAGGATCAGGAGGAGGGGTCACCGTCGTCACCACGTGACCCATAGAATAGGTAAAGAAATAAAAAGACACAAAATAGGAGGAAAAATGTTTAGACAGAGTGGATCTGATGGATAACCAATATGGCTGCTAATAAACACACCGATCTCCTCCATTCCACTCAGCTGCTAACTTGGGAGACTTTGGGGAAGGCTAGAAGTGAGCTCTTTACCTAGAAAGGCAGTCCTGTTGATGGTTATCTTATTTTTGGCTAAAACCACTGTGGAACATCCACATTAGGATAGTACATGGTCCTATTGGGTGGAGTATGACACTAGCATTACCGTTTAGGTGTTCATTGGCTGCTTCTCTCATGGCTCCACCCCCTCGGAGCCTCATTTGTCAAAACAAGAAACTTGTTGCCCACATCAACCAATGCAGTAGTCCAAGCAAAGCCAGGGTTTTTTGCCAAATGAAAAATAAGCAATATTTGAAAGCCAAAAATTTTGGTGGTTAAGGACTAACCCCCAAAACACACTTTGGGTTTGCTCCATCTGTCCTGACAAAAGGTGACTGTTAGTAAATATGCTAAGGAGAGCGGAGGAGGACACAGGGATTCTCTTTTTGGCTATCTTTGACATGATCATGCCATACCTCATTGTCAGATTTAGCAGCAGAACTGGTCTTGTTGCCCATAGCAACCAGCAACAATGCAACATTCCGAGCTGCATCAGGAACAAAAGCTGAGCTGTGATTGGTTGCTACTGGCAACAAAGTTACCCTAAATCAGCCCGGTGACTGGCTGTGTCCTCTGCGGTGCGCTCCTTTCAGGGAACAAAAGAATATTTATCATATTGGGATATTTGTAGATTTTGAGTAGGAATGATCTAGAGGCAGAATCTGACATATTTTTCTGTTTGCCGTTCACAGACGCAGGGATCGCCCTTATTAAAGCCGACGGCTGAGGAGTGAGAAGGGGACGTCTCCCACCAGCGATGGCTCTGAACAAATCATCCACCGGTGATCAATGTATCAGAATAAAAATAATCATTAATCATCGTTAAGCGGCCGGAGATAATAAATGGACAAATGCAGCAGAAATTTGGTTCCTGTGATTTCATGATGCGGCGTTTTCTAACTTCTATTCAGGCTGAATTCCCCCAAAAGATATGCTGGGACTTGTAGTGTCTATACACATCTATACTATGTTACAAGTCCAGTAACAGAGTAATATGTTATATCATAATATATACATATACAGTATCTCACAAAAGTGAGTACACCCCTCACATTTTTGTAAATAATTTATTCTATCATTTCTGAAGATCTGACCCTTTGATGATACAATGTACAGTAGTCAGTGTGAAGCTTGTGGTGTCGCATACATAACTCAACACAGCCATTAATGTCTAAACCACTGGAAATAAAAATGAGTACACCCCTAAGTGTACCTTTACACACGGCTACATTTGTAGCTTGTCACCAGGTAACTTACTGGTTGCAGTGAAATCATGGATACATGGTTCTATCTTGTTGCTGTGTACAAATGGAATAATCTCTCCATGATTTCACTGCAACCAGTAAGTTACCTGGTGACAAGCTACAAATGTAGCCGTGTGTAAAGGTACCCTTAGGGATAAAGGCCAAATGTTGCTAAAATATTTTGTGTGGCCACCATTATTTACCAGCACGACCTTAACTCTCTTGGACCTGGAGGTCACTAGATCTTCACAGGATTCGCTGGATCCTCTTTATCCTTCATAACGACGAAGATGGTGGATGTACTGTAGAGAGCTCGCGCTCTTCCACCTTCTTTTTGAGAAGGCAGCATAGATGGTTCATAGGGTTCAGGTCTGAAGATGCTCGGTCAGTCTAGCACCTTCACCCTCAGTGTCTTTCGCAGCAGTGGTCATCTTGGAGGTGTTTGAGGTTGTTATCATGATGGAATATGAAGGGAGGAGATCATGCTCATCTTCAGTGGGTCACAGGACATGTTGGTATTCATGGTTGCCTCAAAGATCTGCAGCTACCCACAGCATCATGCGGCCCCAAATTATGACTCTCCACCACCATGTCTGACTGTTGGGAGGACACACTTGTCTTTGTCCTCCTGACCTTGAGCCACCACACACGCTTGACTCCATCTGGACCAAATAAATAAGGTCTAGCTTGCTGCTCCTAGTCATCCTGTAATTCTAGCTCCAGTTCTACCAGTAAGCAGTCCTGTGATAACTAATGTTTGTCTATCTTTGTGCCTGGACTTGTCCTGTCTGTGTTTTCCCTGGTACTAGCCTCCCTGCCTAGTTTCTGGAATCCTGCTGTATCATATACCTGAAGTTTTTGCTGTATCATATACCTGAAGACCTCTTGTACCTTTGGGCCTCCTGTACCGATGGGCCAAATAGTTGGGGAACTGACGCCTCCTCGACTAGCCAGAGCCCTAATTTGAATCTCATAAACAATCTTTAGAATTACTTGATCTAAAGATCTGTTTATGTATGCTACTTCATACTGCGACTATCAAACATGGAATATAGATATGCGCATAGACAGTGGCGTAACGATCGTGGTCGCAGCAGTTGCGGCTGAGACCGGGTTCGGGCCTGTAGGGGGGCCCGCGCCTCCCTGCAGGGGGGCCCGTGCCTCTAGCCGGCCCCCCGCCGCGACCGTGTGTCAGAGAAGAGGAGGGGAAGGAAGCTTCCTGCTGCTGATCCCGCCCCTCCTCTCTTCTGATCTGACGCCGGCACCCTGCCCTGCATTGTGCTCCTCGCCCGCCGTTACTAGCTACCCCCCCAAACCCTTTACCCGTCCTCACCAGCGGTGTGATGGCTTCATGGGGGCCCGCTCTAACACTTGCACCAGGGCCCGCCGGATCCTGGTTACGCCGCTGTGCATAGAACTACTCATGGTTCTAGGGGAACAGAGAACCTGACAGGTTCCATTTAATTCTGCTCAATATTAAGTGATACATTTAATATAAAATCATCACTGGACACAAAGATTTGAGTTTTACCCCCTCAGATTTATTTGGTTTATTCATAGCAACCAGAAACAGAGTAATATGTTTTATCATAAAATATACATATACAGTATCTCACAAAAGTGAGTACACCCCTCATATTTTTGTAAATATTTTATTCTATCTTTTCTGAATATCTAACCCTTTGATACAATGTACAGTAGTCAGTGTGCAGCTTGTATAACATTAAATGTGGTGTCCTCTAAATAACCCAACACAGCCATTAATGTCTAAACCGCTGGCTACAAAAATGAGTACACCCCTAAGAGATAATGGCCCAATTTTGCGCAAATATTTTGTGTGGCCACCATTATTTTCCAGCATGACCTTAACTCTTTTGGACCTGGAGGTCACTCGATCTTCACAGGAGCCGTCGGATCCTCTTCATCCTTCATAACGACATCACGGAGATGGTGGATGTAGAGACCTCGAGCTCTTACACCTTTGGTCTGAGGAGGCCGCACAGATGCTCCATAGGTCCAGGTCTGGAGATGCTCGGCCGTCCAGCACCTTCACTCTCAGTGTCTTTAGCAGTAGGGTGTTGGGGGTCGTTATCATGGTGGAATATGAAGGGAAGAGATCATTTTCGTCTTCAGTAGGTCAAAGGACTTGATGGTATTCATGGTTCTCTCAATGATTTTCAGCTACCCACAGCTGGCAGCATCATGCAGCCCCAAATCATGACTCTCCCCAACCATGCACCAACATGACCCTCCACCACCATGCCTGACAGTTGGGAGGACACTCTTGTATTTATGCTCCTGACCTAGACCGCCACACACGCTTGAATCCATGTGGACCAAATAAGTTTCTCTTGGTCTGATCAGACCACCGGACAGTTCCACTAATCCTTGTCCTTAGTCTGCTTGTCTTCAGCAAACTGTTTGTGGCTTCTTGTGCATCATTGGCACATACTCTGATGTCAACGGCTATTCTTTTGGGGTTCTGCTCTGAGGCAAGATAGCTTTTCCTACATCCATCTTTAGGACTTCTGTGGAATCTGTATGTCACTCCTTAGTCACGGGATCATAACAGTCCCCTTAGTGGACCACCGACCAGTGGGGTGCCACAAATGTGGCCCCTAATCCTGCCCTTGATATAAACTGTGCTAGCATCCCGCCTGCAGAGCCACAATCCTGTGTCAAATCCCTATCCTACATTACAGCCCCGGGGATCCCGCTCCATCTACGGGGAGCGTTACCAACTTGCTGCCACATCACCAACCCCGGATGTCTGTCGCAGCGCCGTAATTTACGTTTAGCACTGTTTTCTGCAGATTGCTAGAATTCACCAAACATTCACCAAACATTTTTCATACGTTTTTCTGTAATTTTTTCTAATAATTCAGAATATCTGGTAATCCGACACTTAACAAGTCAGATTTGTGTTGTATGTACTGATCCAACGTATTAAATATATCTTCAGCATTATTTTACTTTTGTTTTTAATAGATTTTGAGCCGAGTCACTAAGTTTGGTATTTTGTACATATGATGCTCAAAATTAATAAAAGGGGTTGTCCAGGCTTTGGAAAAAAATTCTGGATTCACTCTATGTGATTGCAAATAGCTGAATCGTGACAGTTTGCGGCGTGCACGTGGTCACAATCCCCCGGTAGTGGTAATGCAAGCAGGCGGTCACACAACCATATGTATGCAATTTGCCTACTTATGTTCAAGTGCTGTCTAGACGGTTTTGGCTTCTCTCCGTAGAGGTGACTAGAGAGATGTCGGATGAGTGTAGATGGCATGTGGCACAAGTAGACAAATCTCATACAGGTGGTCACATGACTGCCTGCTCACAGCAGGAATACCGGGAAATCATGACAGTGTGCACACCACATGCTGACACAATTCAGCAGCTTTCACTCACATAAGGTAGCTGCAGGCTTGGACCACCCCTTTAAAGGGAATCTGTCAGCAGCTTTTTCCTATGTAATCTGAGAAAAACACGAGGTACAGGTGCATCTCAATGAATTAGAATATCATCAAAAAGTTCATTTTATTTCAGTAATTCAGTATATAAAGTGAAACACATATATTATATAGTCATTACAAACAGTGTAGAGCGATCTATTTCAAGTGTTTATTTCTGTGAATGTTGATGATTATGGCTTCCAGCCAATGAAAACCCAAAGGTCATTATCCCAGAAAATTAAAGCAGGGTGGATGAAGGGTTAAAAACCGCGCTGACAAATACCACGAGACATCAAAGGGTGAATATAATATTAATTTATTAGTCAACGCGCTTCAGGACTCCCAGATGATATTGATTTGTCCTGAGGAAGGGGCCAGGGAGCCCTGAAACACGTTGACCAATAAATCAAAATTATATTCACTCGTTGATGTGTCATGGAATACGGCAGCGTGGTTTTTAACCCTTCATCCTCCCCACTCTATGCACCACGCTGGGGCCTGCAGCAGCCGTGATATGCTTTTATAGTGATTGTGACTCTCACAACCACACAAGGTGAAGCCTCTGATACCTATTTAGGGAATATTTTATCACTTAGACCCTTCATCCGCCCTACTTTCATTTTCTGAGATAATGATCTTTGGGTTTTCATTGGCTGTAAACCATAATCATCAACATCAACTGAAATAAACCCTTGAAATAGATCACTCTATGTATAATGACTATGTAATATAAGTGTTTCACTTTTTGTATTGAATTACAGAGTAAATGAACTTTTTGATTATATTCTAATTCATTGAGATGCACTTGTAGGGGTTGAGAAACTGATTTCAGTAATGTGTCACTTATTAGGCTGTGTACTACTATTTAAATACAATGATTGTTTTAGCAGCAGGAGATTATCACTGCTGGACTAAGCCTCATGTGCATCCTGGTCCACTCACGTCCCTAGCACTGATTAGCAGCTCACTGTCATTAGACAACGTACACAGAGCTGTGTTGTGGGTGGGGTTAGGTTTCTGAGTTCTGCTGCATACTACTTCTAAAAACTGTCAAAACCGCTACACACAGAAAACTAAGTGGTGCAGCATTGGATTCAGGGTCACTTTATTCTCCTCTCAGATGAGGTAGCAAAAACCTGGTGACAGATTCCTTTTAGGTAAGCACTTGTTAATGAACCTGGCACATCTTTAAACTGCCATTCACCAGTGTAAGAGATAAACTCCATTTATAAAGACTAAACATAGATTCCCATTACATCACAAATATCCCCAATTCTGAGTACAGAGGACGGTGATTGCGGGCACAAGCCCGAAGCCGCCATACTGGTGACATAGCGGTTATTGACGGGGGTCGACACTGCAGGGAATCATATCCTCAGTCCTCTCTGCTTGTTCAGTATCTGGTTATCTACTGTCTGGGATGTTTCATGCACATACTGTGGACTCGAGAACATTTCTGTCAGTCTGCAGTAACACTTTTATGGTATAAATTCTGATAAATGTATAGGGTTTTGTTCAGCCAAGTTTTCAAAAAGTTAGTAAAGTGGAGAAAAAAATTGCAAAAATCTGCAGAAGAATTAGACATAGAAATGTCACATAATTTCAAGCATTTTTTCGGAAAAAGCCTGTTTGATGAATCAGCCCCTTTGTTTCTGATAATAACCATTTTAATATCCCTTTTTAATATTTATTGTCTCAATGGTTAGCACAGTTACTTTACTGCCCTGGGGGCCTATGGTCAAATCCCACCAAGGACAACAAGTTTGTTTGTTCTCCCCGTGTCTTTGTGAGTTTTCTCTGGTTCCTCCTACACTTCAAAGACATTATAATTATGATTATTATTATATATCGGCCTTCAGCTCGATCTCAATCCATGGAGACTTGATGGAGCACTGTAGATAGATGGATCTTGTGCAGCCTAGATAGGTCCTCCAGGGTCTTCTCCACCGTTATCTTGACAGCATCAAGCCATTGGGTTGCTGGTCTTCCTCTTCGCCTGGTACATTCTATTCTTTATACTTTAATGTCCTTCTCCAGTGATTTCGCTCTTCATATGATGTGTCCAAAGTATGCAAGTCATAGCTTGGTGATCCTTGCTTCCAGTGACACGTCTGGCTTGATTTGTTCCATAAGATTTGTTAGTTCTTCTTGCCATCCATGGTATTGATCCTTCTCCAGCACATTTTGAAGGCATTGATTCTTTTTCTGTCCTGTTTCTTTATTGTCCATATGTTACTACAGAAAAGACTATACAATTATATGAGCCGTGTCTTCAACACCAGTGAAATATTCCTTGATTTGAATACCTTGTCCAGTGACTTCATTGTGGATTTTCTCCTATTGACTTCAGGTGTCGTTGCTGCATCTTGAGTAATCATTGATTACAGTAGGTTGAAGTCTTTTACCACTTCTATTTTGTCGCCGACCATCTCAAATGTATCCTTGTTGTACCTGGCAGTAGTCAAACTCTTTGTCTTCTTAGTGTTGAGTAGCAGTCCCATGTTCAAGCTTCCCATCTTGACACTGTATTAAGTCGTTCATTCCATCTACATTTGTTGCTATCAGTGTTGTTTCATCTGTGGATCTTAAAGTACCGTTACACGGCACGACATTAGAATGATGTCCGCAATGATCTCGGGGGCGTGCGGTTGTTTTTGACATCATTTCAACATCGCTGGTGAGATGTCACACATCTAGATATCGTTGAGAACTCACCAACGATGTTGTGAGCAGGTATCATTCGCCAACCCCGCAAACGATCCCTGCTCATTGCTGTGAATAGGCGAAGTCGTCCATAACATCGTTATCGCGGTGTCACACACAAAGATATAGCAGGTTGATGGAGTTGAGATCGTCAGGTTTACCAACATGTTGGTAAACCTGTCAACTTCGATCCAATGATTTATCGTAGCAACTTGCTAGCATCACACGCAACGAGGTCACACACAACGAGGTTGCAACGACATTACTTGTACGCCTCCAAACACGTGACGTATCAGCGATGTTGTTCACGATGTCATGCCGTGTAACAGGGCCTTTAGATTGTTGATGATTCTTCCACCAACTTTGATTCCTTCTTCTTTTTCGGCAAGTCCAACCTTCCTGAAAATAGCTTCTGAATAAATTGAAGAGAAATGGTGAGTGATGGGGAATGTAGAATGTGAGGCCCGATGGGTACAGTGATGATATATGTAAAGTCATGTGGCGGGGCGGGCCCAGCATCAGTCAACCTGCGGCTGCCTACGGATTATCACTAGGGGAAAGTGGTCTCCAGGAGCCTCGTGCCCCGGGCAGTAGCCCGGATTGCCCTTATTATAATCCACTCCTGATGCTATCTAATGAAATAAATACTTCCTGAAAAAATGTATTGATCAAACCCTTCACCTAAGGGTTTGTTACACTTGTGTCCAGTGTTGAGCCTCTTTATTTACCCAGTGAGCTAAACATAGCAGCTGAAATCTCTCCTGCCCTGATAGTTCGTTACAATGTATCAGTCTGGAGTTCAGGCTGTTTCCTTCACAGAGGATTGTGCAGATTGGATGCTTGCACCCATCCCTCAGCAGTGAGACATAGGAAGATTCTCAGCTTCGGCAGGTAAGCGATAATGTCCCTGTTTTGTAATCAGTAATGTTGGCTTCTGCTTACTGGAAACATCATTTTGTTTTTGTTGCTGATTGCAGTGAACCGCGGCCTCCTGCTGGGATGTTATGTGTCCTCTTCTGAAAATGAGGAAAAAATCATCCAGACTCTGACCCAGGAGGCAGAGGATAGATGTATGTATACTCTTTACATCACTTCTATACTTAGATTGTGACAAGCAGTGATGTCATCACTGGAGACGAGTGATGTCACCGGTGCCGCATGATGTCATCAAGCCCCATGACAGATGAATTGCAGCTTGTATGTATGTCCATGATTCTCTTTCTGCAGGATTGTTATGTAGATACAAAACTGTTATTGTTCATGATCTATAGGGCCTGACAGGTGCTGGATCAATCAGAGAATACCGTATAGATCTTTTGGGAGGGTGGAGCCCAGAGTGTAATGTTATATGTATTACTGTATAATGTTTCTCCAGCAAGAGATGAATCCTAGGAGCCAGATCACAAGGAGTCAGTGCTTCTACCCGAGCTGTGAAATCATGTCACATTTATTTTTGTTATCCTGTTGGGGTCAATATAACACTTTATCACATTTACTTGTAGATTATTCCATCTCTGATCTCCGGTCGGTTAATGAACAAGAGGTTCTGCAGCAGCCGGTGAGTCTCCCAACCCTCCACCTCCTCGTCACACCATAGCTTTCTCCTGGATGAGCAGCCAACAGTGTCATCCTTGTAGAGATCAATGTGCCGTGCACAGGAGAGGAGCGCTGAGGTGGAGGCTACTGGATGAAGCACATTGTGCACTTGTGATCCTGCAGGAATCCTCCAATGGAGACCAGAAAATCCAGCAATCCCTACTAATTCAGCAGCTCCAGAGATTCTGCCTGAGCAGACTGCACACAACACCGACTGCTCAACTTTCACCATGGAGGGTTAAACTTCGCAGGCTGCAGCCCCCCATGACCCTCCATCCGAGAAGGTAAATCTCAGATACTTGCATCTTAAAGTGATTATTTGTACTCAGCCCCTTATAATGTAGAATTCCCTGGCTCCCCTAAGGGGGTGACGGTCACCTTCACTGCTACAGGAAGGAAATACAGGCACCGCAATCCCATAATATGCTGCAATTACAATCACAATCACTACTTTTATGTACAAGATAAACCCAATATCCCTGAGACCATCGGCAGAGTCAAGGGACATCTTAGGATACAACTACTCCTCCCGGCCGTTTATAGGGTAAATGTGGGATGACCCCATTAACGTGCCTGATATATGGGATCACCACGGTGTCCGACAGATCAGTGAGATCACTGCCATTCTATATATGTGCACTATGGATGGTACACAGAAGTGTGACATATCACAACTCATTGATGTGGAAAGTAGTACAGCTTGGTGCAACATTGGCATTAAATGTTTATGCACTATTCTTGGCTTTTGATGTGACAGTATCATTATGTGGGCACTGATGTGGCTGGTAATATGTGTGGGTACTGATATGACTAGTAGTATAACACAGGCACTTACGGTATGTGGCTGGTAATATATATGGGCACTGATGTGACTGGTAGTATAATGTGGGTACTGATGTAGCTGGTAGTATAATGTGGCTGGTAACATTTATGGGTACTGATGTGACAGTGATGTGACTGGTAGTAATGTAGGCAGTGATGTGACTGGTAGTATAATGTAGGCAGTGATGTGGCTGGTAGTATAACGTAGGCAGTGATGTGACTGGTAGTATAATGTAGGCAGTGATGTGGCTGGTAGTATAATGTAGGCAGTGATGTGGCTGGTAGTATAACGTAGGCAGTGATGTGACTGGTAGTATAATGTAGGCAGTGATGTGGCTGGTAGTATAATGTAGGCAGTAATGTGACTGCTAGTATAATGTAGGCAGTAATGTGACTGCTAGTATAATGTAGGCAGTGATGTGGCTGGTAGTATAATGTAGGCAGTGATGTGACTGGTAGTAATGTAGGCAGTAATGTGACTGGTAGTATAATGTAGGCAGTGATGTGGCTGGTAGTATAATGTAGGTAGTGATGTGGCTGGTAGTATAATGTAGGCAGTAATGTGACTGCTAGTATAATGTAGGCAGTGATGTGGCTGGTAGTATAATGTAGGCAGTGATGTGACTGGTAGTAATGTGTGACTGGTAGTATAATGTAGGCAGTGATGCAGGGGCGGAACTGCACTGGTGCAGCTGGTGCAGCTGCACCAGGGCCCCGACCGGCTGGGGGCCCCTTCAAGCCTGAAGGGGGGCCCCCAGCCGACCCCCGCAAACCACCGCCAGAGGAGAGGAGGGTCAGGCAAGGGAAGCAGAGAGCTTCCTGCTTCCCTTGCCTGATCCCGCCCCTCCTCTCCTCCTCCGGCCCCTAGCATACATCCGGCGCGGCTCCCAGGTAGGAGAGCATTGCACCTGCGGCTCCCAGCAGCACCCACCCCCCCGCTTTCCGGGCCGCGCCGACGGCCAGCGGCACCCCTCCCCCCCCCGGGCCGCGCCGACGGCCAGTAGCCCCGCCCCCCCAGTCCTCTCCTGCACCAGGGCCCCCGGGGGTGACGGTCCACCCCTGCAGTGATGTGACTGGTAGTATAATGTAGGCAGTGATCTGGCTGGTAGTATAATGTAGGCAGTGATGTGGCTGGTAGTATAATGTAGGCAGTGATGTGACTGCTAGTATAATGTAGGCAGTGATGTGACTGGTAGTATAATGTAGGCAGTGATGTGGCTGGTAGTATAATGTAGGCAGTGATGTGGCTGGTAGTATAATGTAGGCAGTAATGTGACTGCTAGTATAATGTAGGCAGTGGTAGTATAATGTAGGCAGTGATGTGACTGGTAGTATAATGTAGGCAGTGATGTGACTGGTAGTATAATGTAGGCAGTAATGTGACTGGTAGTATAATGTAGGCAGTGGTGTGGCTGGTGGGATAATGTGGGCATTGATGTGGCTGGTAATATAATGTGGGCACTGATGTGACTGGGGGTATTATGTGGGCTTTGATATGACCAGTTGTATAATATGGACACTGATGTGACTGGTAGTATGTGGGCACTGATCTAATTGTCAGTATAATGGATGCACTTTATGTTGCTTGTAGTATATATGAGCAACTGATGTGACTGGTAGTATAAATGGGTACTAATGTGGCTTGTAGTATAATGTGGGCACTATATGTGGCTAGTACTATAATGTGAGCACTGATGTGGCAGGTAGGATAATGTGGGCATTGATGTGACTGGTGGCTGGCATAATGTGGGCATTGATGTGACCGGGGTTAAGCCGTGGGCACTGATGTGGCTTGTACTATAATGTGAGCGCAGAGCACTGATATGGTCAGTAGTATAATGTGGGCACTTATGTGGCTGGTAGAATAATATATGTGCTGATGAGGCTGGAAATGTTCTTTGGCAAGTGATTATGACGGCATGTATTATAGAAGGCTGATTTTATTATTTGGTTGCTGATATAGTTGTTAGAATACTGTGGCCATTGATGAGTCTGGTAGACTTATGTGGGCACTGATGTGACAGTATGATATGAACACTAATATTGGTACCTAATAAAATAACCTGGGCACTGTGAGGCGGGTTTATTAGGTGGGTGCTTAGGTGACTTGTAGTTTACCCTGGTGGGCACTGTATTGCCAAGTTTGTCTTGGGCACCAGTAGACAATATCTTACCCCTGTGTATGGCACATGTGACTCTTTCTGGGAGCCTGTGCGGTGCTGCTGGTCTTCTGCAGGTCCCAGGATTACCCTCACTTATAAGAAAGACTCAACCTCGTAATATTCCTCATCTATTAGATACACTTTATATTTCCTCTGCTGGATTGTTAGAAGTCACATCCTGACCCAGGGTCATTTTCATGTATTTTTTTATTGATTGACATTGAAAAATGGATCAATAAGTCATTAGAAATAATCTACAATGATTGGTTAGCAGAAGGTTAAAATAGAAATGACCTCTGATGCAATGTGACAGCAGAGACATGTACTGGTCTTGTTGGATTGGGATCCATTAGAAGGCTGGGAGTGTAATATATTTAATAGCAGACGTTGGTGAATGATGGCCGCGTCATACTGCACAGAGCACGAGCCCTGCTACATAGTCACTGTACGGGCTACATGCAAAGTACGGCCTGGTTATGAAGTCTCTGTGGTTGATTGCAAGCTCCTCTGGTACAAGGGTAGTAGATGAACACCAGCTGATCATGACAATTTAAAGGGGTTGTCCCTAGTGTACAAGCCTCCAGTCACTCTATACCAGGATTGCACATTTAATTTTCCCGAAGGGCCTCATGAGAATCAGTGACTGGTGTGGAGGGCCAAACCAATTGGCTGAAGTTCATTCTGCTCAATAATGATATATTCATTATACTAATTTTATATTAATATTAATTGTATCACTTAATATTGAGCAGAATTAAGTATGCTGACATATATATATATACGGCCTATCTTGCTCCCTAATAGAAGTCCTTAGTGAATGGACTATATACACTGGCGTGGATAAAGGGTAACCAAGGCCTGGGGCTGTTCAGACTCTGTGGGCCCCCGGTCATGTGACGGGGGTCATGTGACTCAGCGTGTGCACGAGACCTTACAAATACTGAGGTAAAAAGTCACAAACACTCAGCGTGTGCACAAGGTCTTACAGATACTGAGGTAAAATAGTCACCAAATACTCAGTGTGTGCACGAGGCCTTACAGATACTGAGGTAAAATAGTCACCAAATACTCAGCGTGTGCACGAGACCTTACAAATACTGAGGTAAAAAGTCACAAACACTCAGCGTGTGCACAAGGTCTTACAGATACTGAGGTAAAATAGTCACCAAATACTCAGTGTGTGCACGTCACGAGGCCACTTACATATACTGAGGGAAAAACTGACCAAATTCTGAACATCTGCATGAGTCACGAGACCTTACAAATAGTGAGTTAAAAACTCACAAAATACACAATGTACGCACCCACTACCCCTTCACCTTGCATAGACATATGAAATGCCTCTACATGCTGTATGTGCCCCTCTATGTGAATATTATGCTTGAATCATGTATGTATGGACTCCATACATACATGATCCAAGCAAGATAGCCACTTAGAGGGGCACGTGATACAGCATGTAGAGCCATTTCACATGTTTTTGTGTTATCCAAGATGGTGGGGCAAAGTTTACATGGGGCAAATTTGCCTCATGTAGTTTCAGGACAGACAGACAGTCCTCTGTCCAGTATCGTCTCTCCACACCCTCCCTGACCACTCCAGTGATTAAGGGGCCTTTTACATCAGCAGTTTTGCTGATGTGCGGCCGATCCAGCAGGTAGCATCAGATCGTCCGCCTTATGGCCAACTTGCAGCCCCATGCGGCAAGCCCCATGCATTGTCTACGGGCTTGCGGTTGGGTGCAGCAAGTGTGTTTCTGCCAGATGCGGCAGATACGGCAGTGAAAAAAAAACGCAGTCAGCAACATTTTTTTTTTCCACTGCCGCAAGTGCCAGATCTGCAGAACCACACTTGCTGTACCCAACCGCAAGCCCCATAGACAATACATGGAGCCTGCAGCAAGTGCGGCCACCAGCCGTTAGGTGGCAGATGTGGTAAATGTGCTGGATCTGCCGCAATTTGAAAAAAAAGCAGATGTGAAAGGGCCTTAGTACACAAATCATTTAATAACTGCTAAGGGCCCTTTCACATCAGCGGTTTTCATTGATTGCAGCAGATTTACCACATCTGCCGCCTAACGGTCGCACTTGCAACAAGCCCCATGCATTGTCTATGGGGCTTGCGGCAGGTGCGGCAAGTGCGGTATTGCCGTGGTTACGGTACTTGCGACAGTTGCAGCCGCGAAAAAAATTGCAGTCAGTGGCGGGTCATAATGAGGTCAATTTGGGCTGTGGCCCCAGGCCCAATGGTGTGGGAGGGCCCACAGCACAGGGGCTAAATTGCCCCATTATAATCTGTCACGGGTATGGCGCCACCGCACACTCTGTAGTGGTGCAGTGCAGCACCGACCTGACACTGACCGGCGTTCTGCTCCGCCCCACTTCTTCCTCCCGCACCGACAGCACTGTGCGTCATGACATCACATGACGTACGAGTCCGACGTGCAGAGGACGTTGGAAAGACCGCAAAGACACACAGACACAGCCTGCCTACCTCCATAAAGGATCTGAGTGCCTGAGGGTGGCTGAGCCAGAGACGAGCTGCTGACGAGCGAGCTGCTGCAGCAGCAGGCTGGCAGCTGTGCTGATTCTGCTGAATCCTCCTGCTCCAGGAGGACCCAGAAGACTTCCCAGGCAGGCAGCTCATCTAGACTGAGGCTGAGCAGAGTCCTCCGCATTGGGCAAGGTGATGATGCTGGAACTTTTGTTTGGTGCCGTTCCAATGACATTTATAAAGATGACTGTATGTAGTGAACATGCAAATTTCCACAGTCATTGATAATATGGGGCTGCATGTCAGGTAAAGGCACTGGGGAGATGGCTGTCATTACATCTTATATAAATGCCCAAGTTTACATTAATATTTTGTACACTTTTCTTATTCCATCAATTGAAAGGATGTTTGGGGATGGTGAAATCATTTTTCAAGATGATAATGCATCCTGCCATAGAGCAAGAACTGTGAAAACATTCCTTGAAAGAAGACACATAAGGTCAATGTCATGGCCTGCAAATAGTCCAGATCTCAATCCAATTGAAAATCTTTGGTGGAAGTATTGGAAAATGGTCCATGACAAGGCTCCAACCTGAAAAGCTGATCTGGCAACAGCAATCAGAGAAAGTTGGAGCCAGATTGATGAAGAGTAGTGTTTGCCACTCATTAAGTCCATGTCGCAGAGACTGCAAGCTGTTATAAAAGCCAGAGGTGGTGCAACAAAATACTAGTGATGTATTTGATTGTTCTTTTGTGTGTTTGTTTTTCATGATTACATAATTTTTTCCTGATAATTGAGTGATTCCATGATTTTTTCCCTCTGCTTAGTCTGAAAAAAATTACACTTACTGACTAGCACATTTTTTATCTTGATTTCTTTTAGTGTTTCTTAGGCGGCCGTCACACGCTACGATATCTCTTGCGATATTGTAAGCAATCACGTGCACGCGCGATCGCTTACAATATCGCTCACATCGCTGGTGAGCTGTCACACAGACAGACTCGCCAGCGATGTGGACCAGCTGGTAACTATGGTACACATCGGGTTACTAGGCGCCGCGCATCGCTTAGTAACCCGACGTGTACCATAGTTACCATCTCCCAGCATAGGCTCTGCCGCTGGGAGATCGTTCATCGTGGTGTTATACACCACGATGAAGCTGTTTGTAAAACCGTTCATCGCAAGATCTGAGGTCCGGAGCTCAGATCTCGATCTTGCGATTTGATCATGTATCGCTCGTCGTATATTGCCGTCACACGCACAGACATCGTTCAAGCGATGTTTAATCAGGCGCGTTCAAGCGATATCTTTCAAGATATCGTAGCGTGTGACGGCCGCCTTAAAGCCATGAAGTTGCCAATTAAAATGACTTTAGTTTTGTGCCATGTCTGTGGTCTGCTTTTTTCATACAACATTAAACAACTGAATGAACATCCTCTGAGCCCGGTGATTCCATAATTTTTGCCAGGGGTTGTATATACCTTTACTGGTATCTTAAGTGGTGAAAAAAAATTCTGAAGTTTGATTAAAAAAAAAAGAATCACACTTTTTTCGCCATGTTCTGTGACCCGTAGCGTCCTCATTTTTCGGGATCTGGGGCTGTGTGATGGCTGAAATTCTGCCTGTATCACGTGCCACGCCAGAGAGGCAACGGTAGATTAGGGAGATAAATAAGTGGCTCAGGAATTGGTGAAGAAAGGACGGTTTGGGGTCCTGGCTGTTCTGGAGGAGAAAATGGCTAGATAGTTGGAGGAGTGTTTAAACTAGGGATTTGGGGGGAGGGTATTCACCCTAAATAATGAAATTGGGGATGGCATAGGGGAGGGGTTTGAAAAGGTAATACACTGAGAAGGAATAGAGGTACAGAGAAATACATAAAGTGCATGTATACTAATGCCAGGATCCTCACCAACAAGATGAAGGAATTAGAATTAATATTGTTGGAAAAAAATTATGATACAGTGAGGATATCGGAGACATGGCTGGATGAGAGCCATGACTGGGCTGTTAATGTAAGGGCTATAGTCTGTTAAGAAATGACCGTACAAATAAAAAAAGTGGGGGGTGCTTATATGTAAAATCATCCTTAAAATCCACCCTGCGTGATAATATATGTGAGGCTAATGAAAATGTAGAGTCCCAGTGGGTGGAGATAAGGGGAGGGGGAAAAAATAATAAATTACTGATAGGGTTTTGTGGTAAGTCTCCAAAACTAATGGAAGTGGAGGAGAATATCCTCATAAAGCAAATAGATGAAGCAGCAACTCAGGGAGAAGTCATTATTATGGGGGACTTCAACTACCCTGAAATACATTGGGGATCAGAAACCTGCAGTTCCAGCTAAGGTATTAATGGCTTTTTTGACAATTACGTTTCACAACTCATACAGGACCTAACAAGAAGGGGGGCACTGCTAGACCCAATATCAACCAACAGGCCGGACAATAAATCAAATATATGGGTTGGGGGTCACTTGGTTAATAGTGATCACAAAATAATACATTTTCAAGTATCCTTTAATAGGATGTCTAGTAGAGGGGCTACAAGGACACTAAACTTCAGGAAGGCAAATTTCCAATGGTTGAGAGATGATCTTATTGTAATAGACTGGGACAATGTCCTGAAACTTAATGTACCGTCACACTCCGCGATATGGTTTCCATATCGCTGGCGGTTTGATGTGAGCGCGCACTTTTCGGGCACTTTTTTCTGATCGCTGTGGAACTGTCACACGTAGCGATCTCGCGTCCGATCTTCGGCGATCCTGCGTTCCGAAAACCACCTCAAGAAGACCGGAAGCGATCTTCCCTTCACACATCGCCGCGTCACACGCCACAATCGTAGCAGAGATGTGGGCATACTGTTTTGATAATGGGGTTTTGCTAGAGTATGTTTCACCGCGCCCCTATCACTGGGAAGATCGCTTCCGGTCTTCCGCAGGCAATTTCCAGAACACAGGATCGCCAAAGATCGTACGTAAGATCGCTATGTATGACAGTTCCACAGCGAGCAGAAAAAAGTGCCCGAAATGTGCGTGCTCACGTCAAATCGCCAGCGATATGGAAGCCATATTGCGCCGTGTGACGGTACCTTTAGAGTACACAAAGCAAATGGGAGACATTTATTAGTATCCTGAATAGGACCTTTGCACAATATATACCCTATGGGAATAAACAAGCTAGAAACAGGAAGAAACCACTATGGCTAAATAGAGCTGTAAGGGGTACAATAAGTGACAAAAAAAAGCATTTAGAGAATTAAAGTGCAGCGGTCATGGGGCCGGGGTAGTCGACTCTCCAGGGGATAACAATCTGGGGGATGTCATGGTGGCCGTTCCTCGTGGTCTTGGTCACAACCAGTTGTTTGAATAAGGGGTTATTGTTGGAGAAAAAGTTTGTTGTGACACAAGCTGAGGTTTCTGGTCAGGGATGACCAGCGCTGCAGATAGTAGTCCCAGGGGATAGATGGTGATACAGCTTGTTGAAACACTCACCTCAGCAGGAGCGGACCCTGGGCGTAGTAGTAAGTGTAAGGTGATGAAGATGGTAGTGGTTGCAGTACAGGATAGTAGGGAGAGATGGTTCAGGTTAGCTGAAGCTGTGGCTCTGCTGGTGTATGCGAAGGGGCAGGAAGGACCAGACAACACTCTTGCAAAACAAAAAATTACAAAAGCGCTCCCATAAGGAGAACCTGGGGGTCAAAAGGGGGCAATTAGGAGGTGAACGAGGGGATCACCTCTCACCTATAGAGGTTGTGCGCCCCTGCACAACCTCAGTAAAGCACGTCTCCTTGGGAGCCTCCAGGCGCCAGCACCACTGGACGCCGCTCTCGCTGGCTTCCTGGTTCACTCCGGTCAGGTGGGGTTGCAATTATGTGACTCGCACATCACCAATCTCAGGGTCTAACGTCACCGCAGGTCCTGTAGTTCCAGGACTGCTCTGTTTGAAGATTATTGGCGCCTCCCCGCAGCTCCAGTAACACCGCACCCACAGGGGTGCTAGCACAAATTAAGGAGATAAAGTGTTACTCTTTAGGAGAGCTGAGGACACAGATAGGAAGAATAATTAATGGGTCAACATGTCTATTTACCACAACGCGTTTCCACAACGAAATGTTGTCTTCCTCAGGTAGATTTACATTCAATGGTGAAAATGGACACATTAAATAGTTTAACATTCCAATCAGAAGCTATTTAATGTGTCCATTTTTACCATTAAATGTAAATCCACCTGAGGAAGACAACATTTTGTTGTGAAAACACATTGTGGTAAATAGATGTGTTGATCCATTAATTATTCTCCCTATCTGTGTCCTCAGCGCTCCTAAACAGTAAGGGTGCTTTCACATAACGTTTTTGTGCCTGTCCGTGGGATCCGACTTTGAAAGGGGATCCCACGGACAGGCACGGATCCATACGGATCCCTGCAATCGGATGGCAAATAGCCATTTGATCTGCAGGATCCGTGTGGATCCTGCGGTCCCCTGTCTCTCCCTACTCCAGCCTCCTCCATCTTCTTCCCTCTCCTATTCTATATGCCGTGCCCCCGCTATTCTTTGCTATGCCCCCTCTTCTCTATCCTCATCTATCCCTATCCTGTCCCCTGTCCTTTCCCTGTGTGTAAAAAAATAAAAAACCTCCTCCGGGAGTATACATCACCTGTCACCGGCTCCAACGCTGTAGCACGATCAGGGCAGAAGAGCCTGTGATGATGTAAGAGACCCGGTCAGCTGACGAGTCATGTGACCGGGCTCTTACATCATCACAGGTCCTTCATTCCTGATGGTGCTGCAGCGTTGGAGTCTGTGAGAGGTGATGTATCCTCCGGGAGGAGTTTTTTTTTATTTTTTTACACACAGGGAGAGGACAGGGGACAGGATAGGGATAGATGAGGATAGAGAAGAGGGGGCACAGCAAAGAATAGCGGGGGCACAGCATATAGAATAGGAGAGGGAAGAAGATGGAGGAGAAGAAGCAGGGAAAGACAGGGGATACGGAGCCGACATCGGATCCGAGGTGACCTCGGATCCGATGTCCATAGGCTTCTATGCTGTGGGCACTAGGATCAGCCTCGGATCAGCAGTGATCCGAGGCTGTCCGATGTGAGTCACGGACACAAAATTGTAGCAGGCTACGATTTTGTGCCCGTGATTACATCGAATGGGATCGGATGGTGCCAAAATCGGATGCCAATAGTGGCACATCCGATCCCATCCGATTCCCATAGGGGAACATGGGGTCCGATTTCGGATCCGATTGTATCCGTTTCAAAACGGATACAATCGGATGACCGAAAATCGTTATGTGAAAGCAGCCTAACCCTTTATCTCTTCAGACAATGCACTTGTCCTTGCGGTTCTTACCATTTACTTGCCATTGAAGCAGGTTACAACCCAGCAGGGGTACAAAGTACATCAAGATTACAGCCTGGCCAGCCCAGAAGTATACAGAAGTATACAGGGTTCACCTTGCCGAATCACAGGGTATGTTGGCCTCCTGTGCTGCTTTTTCTCTTTTGACACTTGCTACCACTGTTTACTCCTCAGTGTCCTGTGGTTGCCAGTCCCAGAAGGCAGGTGACTGCGGGTTCTGTGAGTGAATGTCTTACTAGTCCTCTTAACCCTATATAGTTCCTTGTGCCTGGGAAGGGTCCACGATGGTAGTTACTGTGCATGAAGCCTCCAGTTTACTGGCTGGTCCTGAAGATATCCAGACCGAAATGGGGCTGGTATCCCTGCTGTACCTAGTTCCTCTGCTGGGCTTAAACAGTCGGCTACAGATTTGGGTCATTGGGCCTAGGACCAGCACTTCACTCCACGTGTGTCCTGGCTTTTCACTAACTTCTGACTTCTCTGGGACTATCTTACTTCATGCCTTCCACCCCTACCCTATCTCCTCCCTCTAGCCAACAGATGGTGACTGCTATGAAGGTGAGTTTCTTCCACCCAGCATTTCCATGACCTGGAGTTCAGACTGTGTTGGGTGCAAATTAGGGATCTCGGCAAAGATTACCCCTCTTACCTTTAGGCATGTTACCATACATGTAAAATGCATGCAATACCATTAGTGGCAGCCTGACCGCAGGGGCGCCACTAAAGCAAGTAGGCAGTAATGAGGCATTACATAATGAAAGAAAATTAAATAAAGTCTGTAAAAAGCAAACAGAGGTAGTAAAGACTGAGACAGAGACTCATTGCCAGAGAAAGTAAAAATACGGTAATCTAAAAAATATTATTCAACTACATAAATAGTAAGAAACTGAAAAATGATAGTGTTAGCCCCCTTAAAAATAGTCTTGGTTAAATGGTGGTTGAGGATGAGGGAAAAGCCAATATTCATAATGCCTTTTTCTTTAACAGTATTTATACAAGAAAATCCCATGACAGACGACATTATCAATGATAAAATAAATTCTCCGCCATCTAAAAATCACTAAAGTTGACAAATCCCCGGGCACAGATGGCATACACCCCTGAATACTGCAGGAATTAAGTCCTATCATAGACAGACCATTATTTTTAATCTTCAAGGATTCCATAATAATAGGATCTTTACTACAGGACTGGCGCATAGCAAATGTGATGCCAAAATTCAAAAAGGGGACGAAAACTGAACCTGGAAATTATAGGCCAGTAAGTTTAACCTCTACTATGGGTAAAATATTTGAGGCTTTTCTAAGAGATGCTATACTGGAGTATCTCAAGAAGAATGACCTCATGACTCAATATCAGCATGGTTTTATGAGGGATCGTTCCTGTCAAACTAATCTGATCAGCTTCTATGATGAGGTAAGTTATGGACTGGACCAGGGAATGCAGTGGACGTGGTGTATGTGGACTTTTCAAAAGCTTTTGATACGGTGCCACACAAAAGGTTGATAAAATGAGAATAATGGGGATAGGGGAAAATATGTGGAACTGGGTAAAGGATTGGCTCAGTAATGGGAAACAAAGGGTGATTATTAACGGAACACACTCAAACTGGATCACAGTTAACAGTGGTGTACCACAGGGGTCAGTATTGGGCCTGCTTGTTTTTAACATATTTATTAATGACCTTGTAGGGGGCATACAGAGTTGATTTCAATATTTGCAGATGACACTAAACTCTGCAGGGTAATCAATACAGAGGAGGACAATTTTATATCACAGGAGGATTTTTGTATGCTGGAGGCTTGAGCTTAGAAATGGCAAATGAGCTTTAATGGGGATAAATGTAAGGTCAGGCATTTGGGCGGAGGACACAAAATGTATCATTATGAGCTTAATTGTAAAACACTGGGCAAAACTGTCACTGAAAGAGACCTGGGTGTATGGGTAGATGACAAACTCACATTTAGTGCCCAGTGTCAGACAGCTACTGCAAAGGCAAATAAAATAATGGGATGCAATAAAAGAGGCATAGATCCTCATGAGGAGAACATAATTTTACCTCTTTTCAGGTCACTAGTGCGACCACACTAAGGGTGTGTGCTCGCGGTCAGTATACGCAGCGTTTTGGACGCAGCGTTTTGCCGCTGCGTCCAAAACGCTGAGTCATACGGTATAAGCATAGTGGATGGGATTTCAAGAAATCCCATCCTCACTATGCTTTACCTGCCCGCAGCGTGTTTGGAGCTGCGGTGCGGGTCACCAGCATTCCGCTCCTCCGCAGCATGTTCATTTCATGCTGCTGAGTCGGAAGCGGCTCCCATCGGGTGACTGCAGGGAGAAGCTGAATTGCACCCGCCGCACATGGTGAGTACAGGGCAGCTGTGGTCTTCCTGCGGGCACCCGCCGCTTCACTCAGGTTTGGAGGAGCTGCGTCCAACACGTAGCTCCTCCGGACCGTGAGCACACAGCCATAGAATACTGTGTACAATTCTGGTCTCCGGTGTATAAGAAAGACATAGCTGAACTAGAGCGGGTCCAGAGAAGAGCGACCAAGGTTATTAGAGGACAGGTTATTAAACTTGGGGTTATTTAGTTTGGAAAAACGAAGGCTTAGGGGTGATCTTATAATAATGTATAAATATATGAGGGGACAGTACAGAGACCTTTTTAATGATCTTTTTACTCTTAGGCCTAAAGACTGGGACAAGGGGGCATCCTCTACGTCTGGAGGAAAGAAGGTTTAATCATAATCAAAGACGTGGATTCTTTACTGTAAGAGCAGTGAGACTATGGAACTCTCTGCCACATGATGTTGTAATGAGTGACTCACTACTAACATTTAAGAAGGGCCTAGATGCCTTTCTTGAAAACTATAATATTACCAGTTATACATGCTAGATTCTTTGATAAGGCGTTGATCCAGGGAAGTATGTGGAGTCAGGAAGGAATTTTTTCCCCACAGCAGCGCTCCTGAGTCCCCCATAGACGGCAGCGCTCCTGAGTCCCCCATACACGGCAGCGCTCCTGAGTCCCCCATAGACGGCAGCGCTCCTGAGTCCCCCACAGACAGCAGCACTCCTGGGTTCTTTTATGGAAGCAACACCTTATCTCCCAGAGAATGAAGGGATTATCCATTGGAAATCTAATGTGCTGGATTCTTCTCTTTTCCGACATCATCTGTCGGGGGAAAAGGAAAAGGTCCCCATACACATTTGTGCTGCCCCTGCGGTCTGGTTGCCACAGTGTTAGCTAAAGTCATCAGTCCTAATACCACGTCTGAGGAGAATTTGGGTATCCTATAATGGACTTCCTATGCATACACACACTTCCCAAACTCTGATCAGTGGGCTGGGCACAAAAATGCTTGTGTTAGGCTGTGACAGACACTGGTTGGAGGGAGGGCTTAGCTGTAGTGAGGAGCAGGAAGTAGTGGCAACAGTTGTCACTTAGTCTTAGAAGGTGAAGGAGGGAAGAAGTCTGTGTCAGCCGTCAGGCTGGCTGGGCAGAAGACCAAAGCTGCTACGAGGCGTGCCAGGACCCTAAGCTGTCAGGACTTCACGAATGGCAGCAAACTGGAGACTGCTGCACTGCAAGCACAATAGCCACACTTTGGGACTATCCAGGGCACAGCAACTGCCAAAGGGCTCGAGAACCGGTGTGGGTCTGGGGTCTCAACCAGTCTGGGTCGCCTGCCTACCTGTTAGCTAGCCACAAGGAAGGAAGATGCACATGGGAAAGCTGAAAGTACCTAGAACCTCATCCCAGGTTGACGTGAGCTGGTAGGCCATATACTCATCCAACCTAGCGGTCCTAGTTCTTCTCAGGCTGACCAGACCCGGTGAACCAGAACCAGTACCCTGGATCTGCTGATGAACTGCAATACAAAGTAAAAAGGTAAAGAACAGAGACTGACTCCTTGCTTCTTTCCTGTGACCTTTCTGCAACTCTCCTCACTGCCACTTCCACCATCATCTCCTCCATCCATCTTCTACTACAACCCCCAGGGGCCTGCTGCTACTGAGGGGAGTAATACATCTTGCTGCATCACCACCTATCCCCTGGGAGGTAACTGCCTGCGTAGCTGGCATCCCTGGCCAGATACCTCAACTGGTGTCATGAACTATAAACTCTTATCCCATGTAAATACCCCCTTTTCATGTCTGGTCAGGGCCACGATCTCTGGGGATCGCCATTGTGATGTATAGACTTTGCCCTGGATAGTCGAGTACCCTGGCCCTTACGACCATGACACACTGATGTCAGTATCAGTGGGTTCTGCCAACTTTGGTCTAATGTGTACAGGGGCCTTAACTGTAGTGGGAGTATATTGTATTTATTTGTTCTACAGTCAGCTTATTTCAGGTGTAAAATGGCTGATAACAGAGAGCAATAGAATTGTATTCATCAGGTTTTCCATTTGCATTTTTAACAGTTGTTAACAGGAACAGTAACCTGACAATAGTGAAATTTTAAGTAAATCAGTAGAATTGTGACTACAGCTCTTGATGAAATTAAAGTACAATGTTAGGTAATTCAGCGTTTTATAGAAAGTGGAGCATTTAGTTAGGTACTGATCTCTCCTACTGTGACTATTGAACTTCTCAGCGTCTTATATGTGATAACCAAGGTTGAGTTATACATTTTCCTTCCTCAAGGATCAGCAGGAGGAGGGAAAGTAACCGAAGATTTGTTGTGATTGGAGCCATTATATAACAGCAACTGATGTTTTATAGTATAACTAGATGGAGGCACAATGCTTTTTAATCAGGACAGCAGTGATGTCACAATGGGGGCAGGCTCTGTGGCACTGGGAGCGAAGACCATCCCCCCATGCGCTCTTCGCTCCGTGTGCTGTCTCTCTGCCCCAGTGCTGTCTTCTCCCCTTTGTGGTCTCTCCTTTGACCTGTCTCCCCCGACTCTGCGCTCTCCCCCTGTGTGCTGTCTTCTCTCCTCTGTGCTCTCTTCTCCTTGTATGCTCACGCCCCCTTGTGCTGTCTATCCCCTCTGTGAGCTGGCTCTCCACTCTGTGGCCTGTCTCTTCCCCCTATGTGTTGTCTCTCCAATTTTGCTGTCTGTCCCCTTGTGCTGTCTCTTCCCTCTTGCGCTCTCTCTCCCCACAGTGCGCTGTTTCTGCCCCTCTTGTGCGCTCTCCCAGCTGTGTGCTGTCTCTCTCCCTCCCTGTGGTGTATAAAGATGTATGAGTGTATGTGTGTGTATAAGTGTTAGTGTATCTATGTGTATGTATATGTGTGAGTGTGTATCTTTTACTCTCTGGTTAGTGCTGTTGAGGTTTTCCACTAATCCTGGCTGCCATTACCACGTGCAGCCACCAGAGCACGCCCATACCCCATCTCCTCCAGCACAGGCCACAGAGCCTCTGACTTTCCTGCCTGCTGTGTGCGGCTGACAGCGTGCGGGGGCGGCATTGGTTGTCAATACCGCTGCCAGCAGGTTCCATATTTGCACACCCATCACTTGGGTGTGCAAATATGGCTACCGCAACATGTTCTGGTCAATCAGAGGATAGGAAGACACGATGACAGTGGAAGTGGATGACAGACACCACAAGGTAAGTGAATTATAGAAGATCAGTGGTGTACGAAGGCACTGTTGATCACTCCAGAGCTGCATTCATGCACAGGCTGGAGTTCTCAGGACAAGTACTTCACAATAGTGGAGTGTCGCTGTCTCAAGGGCCGGGGTACTCGGTAGCCGGGCATATGGTCTATTGGGATGTCACAGTGGCGATTGCCCAGCCCCATGGCCCTGACTGGACAAATTAAAGGGGGTATGATGAGAGTGATAGTTGTTGGCATAGGGAGACGCAGGAAGTAAGCAGAAAGACAAGGGAGTTCAATCTTTTACCTTTACTGGTGGTAGATAATGGTGATGTCCCGCGGTACTGGTCACCAGGTCCAGGGCCCTGGCCAACCTGAAGCAGCTGGAATCCACTCCACTAGGTGGGATTGGTATGCCTCCCTGCTGCACTTTAGGTTTAGAGTCTCAGTTGCCTGTGAGCTAATCTGTGTCTCTTCATGTTACTTCCTCGGTGATCTCCCAACTAGCAGGCAGTGCGAGCCTCCAACAGGTGCTGCTCTATCTCCCACAGCTCAAGGCCCTCTGTGTACTGCTGTGCTTTTAGGTACACGCTTGTGACCAGAAGCTCCTAGGGCTTGCAGTCCTTGAGCAGTCAAGGACTCTGGCGTCCTCTTCTTCGTGCCACTCCGGGGTGAGCCTCAGCAGCTCCCAGAGCTCTCCACTCCTCGTGTGTCCTCTCCCTTCCCTTCTTCAAACTCTACTCTCTCCTCTGACAAAAACTACTAGAAAAGCAGCATCAAAAAACCTTACCATCTATGCCAAAAACAGAAACCAATGGCACTTACAGGATGCAGTCAGAGCCCATATGTGAAGCAAGCCCAGGTGCAGGCTAATAAATCACCTTCAACCAGCTAGGTGTGGGAGGCGACTTGCCATGCATACAATGGACCTGCATAGGACACCATTCACACTGATACATATGCTGCAGAGTGTCTGAAAGCTACCCAACCGCTCTGCTGCCTGAGCATTGGGCCGCACAGTACAATACTTCTGCACCACTAGATGAATGGCGCCCCTAGGGGCCCAACTGCACCCTGGATAGATAAAAAAGTGCAAAAAGTTTTTTATATGATAAACAAAAAACTTTTATAAATGGGATATTGGTTCATGTATTGGCCAAGACATTTAAGCTGATGATCCACGTCACGGCTTTCCATGCTCATCAGTCCTATCAAAATTGTGCAAAAACTACTAGAAAAAGCAGCATCAAAATGCAGGTCCATTGTATGCATGGCAAGTCGCCTCCCACACCTAGCTGGTTGAAGGTGATTTATTAGCCTGCACCTGGGCTTGCTTCACATATGGGCTCTGGCTGCATCCTGTAAGTGCCATTGGTTTCTGTTTTTGGCATAGATGGTAAGGTTTTTTTATGCTGCTTTTTCTAGTAGTTTTTGCACAATTTTGATAGGACTGATGAGCATGGGAAGCCGTGACGTGGATCATCAGCTTAAATGTCTTGGCCAATACATGAACCAATATCCCATTTATAAAAGTTTTTTGTTTATCATATAAAAAACTTTTTGCACTTTTTTATCTATCTATCCAAGGTGCAGTTGGGCCCCTAGGGGCGCCATTCATCTAGTGGTGCAGAAGTATTGTACTGTGCGGCCCAATGCTCAGGCAGCAGAGCGGTTGGGTAGCTTTCAGACACTCTGCATCATATGTATCAGTGTGAATAGTGTCCTATGCAGGTCCATTGTATGCATGGCAAGTCGCCTCCCACACCTAGCTGGTTGAAGGTGATTTATTAGCCTGCACCAGGGCTTGCTTCACATATGGGCTCTGACTGCATCCTGTAAGTGCCATTGGTTTCTGTTTTTGGCATAGATGGTAAGGTTTCTCTCCTCTGACCCCTCCCCCCAGCCAGAAGAGGCAGCACCCTCAAAACTAGGGGCTCATGCTCCCCCTTCTGGTCAGGGATCAGGCTGATATGTGGATGCATGGCACCTGATGTAGAGAGCTCCATCTGCTTCCATGCATGATACCACCACCGATTAAGGAGGCGATACAGAAGCACCAGGTGGACCAGGAAACCCCTGATCTCTCCAGAAATCTCAGCCTGAACCTATCATTTTAGGGTCTCATAGTCCTATACAACCGGTCATCATGTGAAATCACTTAATTATCCAAGAAAATAATGGAGATTTTTTGAGTTTAGATAGAAGGGTTTTCTTATTCAATGATGAGCACCAATCTCTGGTACATGGGTGTGTCTGGAACTGCAGCTCAAGCCTCTGGTTCTCACAGGAAAACAATGCAGGATCTCACATACTGACAGCCTCTCCACGGCACTGTGTATATAGTTTAGGCCCTAGTGTCGACCAGTTCATGCATGCATTCTGTGATGGCCTCTGCTCAAGTTATGAATCCACGTTTTACATTTTCAGCATCTGTAGGTCTTATCACAAACACTTACAATTAAAGAAGCTTTCTATTACTACTTATCACTTTCCTAATAATACTTCTGCCCCCTACCCTGCTCCTGTAAGCTGATCTCTCTGTGGTTCCTGTATCCTTCTCTTGTTGCTCAGGCTCTGCTACTTACGATCTGGGGACCAGAATCGGACAAACTGAGCAGGGCACATCACTGGCATCACTGGTGGGGGTGGGGCGACCTCTCTGTGAGTGACAGCAGTCTGGGCACACATGTCCAGATCAGACTTCACTCTTCTCTCAGCTTGGTTTGTAGTGCGGTGCTTTCATCTAACCAGCGCTGCGATGGGCTGATCATTAGATAGTATACAACCGTTCAAATGTTTCGGGTCACCCAGACAATTTTGTGTTTTCTATGAGAACTCATACTTTTATTTATCAAATGAGTTGCAAAATGAATAGAAAATATAGTCCAGACATTGACAAGGTTATAAATAATGATTTTTATTTGAAATAATAATTTTCTCCTTCAAACTTTGCATTAGTCAAAGAATGCTCCCTTTGCAACAATTCCAGCATTGCAGACCTTTGGCATTCTAGCTGTTAATTTGCGGAGGTAATCTTGAGAAATGTCACCCCATGCTTCCTGAAGCCCCTTTCACAAGTTGGATTGGCTTGATGGGCACTTTTTGCGTACCATACGGTCAAGCTGCTCCCACAACAGCTCAATGAGGTTGACATGTGGTGGCTGCGCTGGCCACTCTATTACAGATGAAATACCAGCTGCCTGCTTCTTCCCTAAATAGTTCATGCATCATTTGGAGGTGTGCTTTGGGTCACTGTCCTGTTGTAGGATGAAATTGGCTCCAATCAAGCACTGTCCATAGTGTATGGAGTGATAGCCTTCCTTATCCAAAATCCCTTTTACCTTGTACAAATCTCCCACTTTAGCAGCACCAAAGCAACCCCAGACCATCCCATTACCTCCACCATGCTTGACAGATGGCGTCAGGCGTCTTCCAGCATCTTGTCAGTTGTTCTGCGTCTCATACATTTTCTTCTGTGTAATCCAAACACATCAAACTTTGATTCGTCTGTCCATAAAACTTTATTCCAATCTTCCTCTGTCCAATGTCTTTTCTTTTGCCCATATTAATCTTTTCCTTTTATTAACCAGTCTCAGATATGGCTTTTTCTTTGCCAGTCTGCCCTGAAGGCCAGCATCCCAGAGTCGCCTCTTTACTGTAGACGTTGACACTGGCGTTTTGCGGGTACTACTTAATGAAGCTGCCAGTTGAGGAGCTGTAAGGCGTCGATTTCTCAAACTAGATACTCTAATGTACTTGTCTTGTTGCTCAGTTGTGCAGCGGGGCCTCCAACTTCTCTTTCTACTCTGGTTAGAGCCTGTTCGTGCTCTCCTCTGAAGGGAGTAGGACACACCGTTGTAGGAAATTTTCAGTTTCTTGGCAATCTCTTGCATGGAATAGCCTTCATTTCTCAGACCAAGAATAGACTGTCGAGTTTCACATGAAAGTTCTCTTTTTCTGGCCATTTTGAGAGTTTCATAGAACAAACAAATGTAATGCTCCAGATTCTCAACTAGCTCAAAGGAAAATCTATTTTATAGCTTCTCTAATCAGCCAAACCATTTTCAGCCGTGCTAACATACTTGGACAAGTGGTTGCTAGGGTTTTCTAAACATCCATTAGCCTTCTTACACAGTTAGCAAACACAATGTACTATTAAAACACTGGAGTGGTGGCTGTTGGAAATGGGCCTTTATACACCTATATAGATATTGCATTAAAAAACAGACATTTGCAGCTAGAATAGTCATTTACCACATTAACAATGTATAGAGTGTATTTCTGATTCATTTAATGTTAGCTTCATTGAAAAAAAAGTGCTTTTGTATTAAAAATTAGGACATTTCTAAATGACCCCAAATTTCTGAATGGTAGTGTATATCCCAGGGCTTGTCCGCTGAAGGCAGTTCAAGGCAGCATTCAGGCAGGAAAGTAAAGCCTAACGTCAGCTCGGTCATGCATGGTACCAACAGTCTGCTGAAGCCTTGAACTGCCTCCAGCTGACAAGCCCTGTGATATGCGATCTAATGATCGGCACATCGCAACACTTGTCTGATGAAAGCACCACACTGTAAACCAGGCTGAAGACTGAGAGGAGAGTGAAGTCTGATATGGGCATGCGTGCCCAGACTGCTGTTACTCACAGAGAGGTAACCCCACCCTAATCCCTGCTCAGTTTGTCCAATTCCCGTCGCCAGATTGGAAGTGGCAGAGCCTGAGCAACAAGAGAAGCAGGGCAGGTAGCAGATGTATATTAGGAAACTGTTGGTTAGGAAGAGTTAGGACAAATGAAAAAGGGTGAAATTAGTAGTGAGAAAACATTTTTAAGACACTAATTCATCATTTGCTTTTTTTAAGCTTACTTTTCTTTTTTGTCTTGTTGTTTGAGTTACTGCTTTTGGTGTGAAAAATATTGGAATCTGTGAGTCCTCAGTGGTTGATACCTTTTAATGGCTAACTGAAAAGATGGTAAGAAAAGCAAGCTTTCGGGACACTGTGGCTTCTTCATCAGGCTGATAATGACACAAATTCTGAAGACACATACATATATACATAAGCAGGGTTAGATGCTGTAATAAATACGACAGGTGACGTAAAGCAAAGTCAGGCTAGGGAGGGGGAGAGGAGCTGGGAAAGTAAAGTCAAAATTCTAATTCTTGTTTTTGGTGCCAAATTTTTCAAAATGGCAAATGTGATCAATAAATTTGGCGCAAAAAAAAAATGTTTTTCTGTCGTAAACTGTTTTTGGGACTTTTTACACAAAAAGTGCACCAAAAATACTGGTGCACTCAAAAGGTGCACACTGCAGTGAAGTTGAGACAAATTTTTACAACTTTTTAAAAAGTCACAATTGATGAACCCAATGAAAAAAATCTGAAATTGTTAAATGGAAACTCCGGGGAGAGAAAACGTTTAAGTACAGTCCCTGCCTTGCTGCATGGTGAAGCAGAGCTGTGCACTGCAGTCCTAGGATCTATAGATTGCTTATAATTCAATAAAATCATACCTGCTACCCAGCTCTGACTCCCCCTCAGGGGTCAGAGAAATTCAGCTTCATGCAGGAGCAGAGATCAGGAGGTGTGTTGGGGGTGTGGACCCTGGGAGCTGCAGGATCATCTTACATTTCAGCCCCCTCACACTTCTGTATAGGAAGAGGGTGTGACAGAGGCTGTAGCCACTGGCCCCATGCTCATAATACAATCCAGCCCCTGATATACCATCCTATGTGACAAGGGGTCCAGACTCGAAATAGCAATCATGTCACCAAGCTGATACAAATACACGCTGTGATCCTCTGCTGTATGATGATGCATAATATGTACTGTTATTGTGAGGCTGGGAGGACAGGCAAAGCACTTCACTGATCGACTCACCTCTGCATGGTCTCCTCTCTCCCATAGGAACATGATGTCTTCCTGTCCCCTGAAATATTCCATGGATCATGATCATCATGATCACTCCTCAGTGACACTCACAGCAAGGCATCCAAAGTCTGCAGCATCTGTTACACATAGTATAAACCCCAAAGTTTCATTATTCCATTATCTGTCTTATAATGTTCACCAAACATATATGGGTTTAAATATCTTTCCATTATCTATGTCTCACATGTCTGCATATTTATCTATCATTTATCTATAAATCTGTCTATGGGCCGCTTTACACACACCAACTTCTGTGACCAACTTCTGAACAGATCTCTGGTTGCAGTGAAATCATGGACACATTGCTCCATTTGTACACAGCCACAAAATGGAACAATGTGTCCATGATTTCACTGCAACCAGAGATGTGTTCAGAAGTTGGTCACAGAAGTTGGTGTGTGTAAAGCGGCCCTATTATATATCTTATGTATTCATCCATCCACCCATAAATCTATCTATCTACCGTATATACTCGCGTATAAGCCGAGTTTTTCAGCCCAAAAATTGGGCTGAAAAGTCCCCCCCTCGGCTTATACGCGAGTCAATACGGCGCCCCCACCTCACTGGCGCCCCCACCTCACTTTCTGGGCCCCCCCGCATGCAGCGCTGCGCATATACATTACCTGTCTAGCAGCTGTCACCCTCCGATGGCGGATCGCGGCTCCCGGCTCCGGGCTCCATCTTCCTCGCTGACTTCCTGCTTGTCAGGTGACCGGCCGGCGTCGCGATGACGTCATCGCGATGAGCCCCGGTCACAAGGCAGGAAGACAGCGAGGAAGATGGAGCCCGGAGCCGGGAGCCGCGATCCGCCATCGGAGGGTGACAGCTGCTAGACAGGTAATGTATATGCGCAGCTATTGGGGGTGCTACTGCTATGGACAGTAAGAGAAGCGTTGCCACTTTAAGAAAACTGTGCCTGTGGTGGACAGTAAAAAACACGCTGCCACTTTAAGAGACAGAAAACCCCCCAGGTGTGGGATGATGGTATGTCCTGTTTTCCCCCTTCGGAGAGTGTATTTTTGGAGCAGTCGGTGGATGTGTGAAGAGAAGGAGACCGTCTGTATGACTGGAACAGGACAGCAGTTTTTCTTGTGAAATGAAAGTGAGACACAGAGACATGCCTGGAATCCAGTGAGAGTCAGAAGCAAGGAGAAGATTTGCAGCTCATCGACTCGAGACAGGAACCGTGTGCATCTTCGGATCGGACTGCTGTTGTTGGGGGCCCCCGGGACTGCATCCAAATCCCTGCATCACTGTGAGTTGAATATTGTGCACCTTTCAGGGTTTAGAATAGGCTTCAGTAGGTAGAACACGGCAGCCGTGTGGCCTGTGTAGCACGGCCAGAAAGGTTACACGTAGAGTAGTATTGTATTTTGCTTGTGATAGTTGGAGAACCGTGCTATTGAGCGGACCAACTAGAGAAAACGAACAGTTTGTTAAATCTCGTTTTTGCCACTGTTTACCCCTGCTTGAACCTGCCTTCTTCACTCCTTTCCCCGCCTGTTAATAAATTCACCCTTGTGGTTTGCACTCCCATCTTGTGTATCGTACCTTATTCTGCACCGCGGTGGTCCTCCCAGCCATCGCTTCACAGCGCTGCATGCGGGGGGGCCCAGAAAGTGAGGTGGGGGTGCCAAATTATGAGGGGGGCCCTGCTGGGGCCCTGTATACTACCACTGGGGCTATATACTACCACTGGGGCTGTATACTACCACTGGGGCTGTATACTACTACTGGGGCTGTATGTGTACTACCACTGGGGCTATATACTACCACTGGGGCTGTATACTACCACTGGGGCTGAATATACCACTGGGGCTGCTGTATACTACCACTGGGGCTGTATACTACCACTGGGGCTGCTGTATACTACCACTGGGGCTGTATACTACTACTGGGGCTGTATGTGTACTACCACTGGGGCTATATACTACCACTGGGGCTGTATACTACCACTGGGGCTGAATATACCACTGGGGCTGCTGTATACTACCACCGGGGCTGTATACTACTACTGGGGCTGTATGTGTACTACCACTGGGGCTATATACTACCACTGGGGCTGTATACTACCACTGGGGCTGAATATACCACTGGGGCTGCTGTATACTACCACTGGGGCTGTATACTACTACTGGGGCTGTATGTATACTACCACTGGGGCTATATACTACCACTGGGGCTGTATACTACTACTGGGGCTGTATGTGTACTACCACTGGGGCTATATACTACCACTGGGGCTGTATACTACCACTGGGGCTGAATATACCACTGGGGCTGCTGTATACTACCACTGGGGCTGTATACTACTACTGGGGCTGTATGTATACTACCACTGGGGCTATATACTACCACTGGGGCTGTATACTACTACTGGGGCTGTATGTATACTACCACTGGGGCTATATACTACCACTGGGGCTGTATACTACCACTGGGGCTGTATACTACTACTGGGGCTGCTGTATACTACCACTGGGGCTGAATATACCACTGGGGCTGCTGTATACTACCACTGGGGCTGTATACTACCACTGGGGCTGTATATACTACTGGGGCTGCGTGTATACTACCACTGGGGCTGTATATACCACTGGGGCTGCTGTATACTACCACTGGGGCTGAATATACCACTGGGGCTGCTGTATACTACCACTGGGGCTGTATACTACCACTGGGGCTGTATATACTACTGGGGCTGCGTGTATACTACCACTGGGGCTGTATATACTACTGGGGCTGCGTGTATACTACCACTGGGGCTGCTGCTGTATACTACCACTGGGGCTGCTGCTGTATACTACCACTGGGGCTGCTGCTGTATATACCACTGGGGCTGCTGCTGTAACACTGCTGGGGCCTGTATATACCACTGGGGAGGCTGCTGTATACCACACTGCTGGGGGCTGTATAACTGTGCTGGGGTCCACCCTCGGCTTATACACGAGTCAATAAATTTTCCCAGGTTTTGGGGGCAAAAGTAGGGGGGTCGGCTTATACACAGGTCGGCTTATACACGAGTATATACGGTATCTATCTATCTATCTATCTATCGATCAATCCTATTTATATCTATCTATTCTATCTGTCACATAGGATGGTATATCAGGGGCTGGATTGTAGTATGAGCATGGGACCTGTGGCCACACCTTTGCCATGCCCCCTCCCCATACAGAAGTGTGAGGGGGCTGGAATGTAGGATGATCCTGCAGCTCCTAGCATCCACGCCCCCGACACACTTCCTGCCACCCCCCCGACACACTTCTTGCTCTCAGCTGCTGCATGAAGCTGTCAGGCTGAAATATTATGTCCTCTGAAACGGGGTCAGAGCAGAAGAGCAGGTATGATTTTATTGAATTATAAATGATGTATAGATCCTAGAACTGCAGTATACGGCTCTGCTTCATCATGTAAGAGGGCAGGAACTGTACTAGAACGTTTAATCTCCCCGGAGTTCCCCTTTAAACTTTGCTTTTAGGAGACAAAAGTAGTGTGAGATTAGTGATAGGATGCTGCAGGGACATATTTTGGTAGCTTAGGTGGCGTTTTGGAGGTGACAGGATCCCTTTAAGGGCTGCATGATGGATTGGTGTGAAGGTCCTGACTCTTGTGTTGTGCTTCAGAGCTGCATTCACTATTATGTTAAGTTGCTGGTTGAGTGGTTGAAGTGTGACTCACCTGGAATCCCCTCCCCCTGGCTTTAAATAGCTTTCCCTCTCCTCTGTCAGGTGCCGTTTATAGAGTTAGTTGGCTCTTGGTTATTGTGCTGAGAAGATGTCTTGCTGCTGTGCTGAAGCCTCTCCTGGAGTTCTATTGCCATGGGGGAAGCTATGATTCCTGACCTGTGGGTGGGGGCAGGGGCCCTCAGCCTAGGGCTAATCAGGAGTTTAGGGTACAGGTTGGCGGCTCGGAACTCCTCACCATCAGAGGTACCTCCGAGATCAGGGAAAGCCAGGGATCCCAGCATCAGGGTCAGATTAGGCTCTCCTGACCCCCTTTGCCCATCACACCACCAAGTTACTTGATTCCCTCACCTCCCAAGCGTGACAGGGATATATCACTGAATTCAGTGTTTTAACCCCCACCTTAGGCTGCTCTCAGATTCCCTTTAAAGGAATTTGTCAGCAAATTTTTGCTATCTAATCTGAGAATTGCATGATGTAGGGACAAAGACTATTTTGTTATAACTAAGAACAGTTAGTTACTTTGCTTGGGCAACAGCTAGTACATAATAAATCAGAGATTATAGTCCAGAATATTGATATCAACATATATCACTGTGATAATCCTGTTCAAGATCCTCCAGCTTCATAAATAGCTTTCTTTTTATAGCAAGGACAATGTAATTTAGTAGCTGCTCCAGGGACCATTGACAAGTCTTTACAGTGGATTCTCCACGTGTCGATGACTTGTCTTTATGGATTGATGTGTGCGCCTTGCCCGTTTTATATTGTAATATATGGATAGAGTGTCTTGTGAAGTCGTAGCTTTTTGTGGAGTGTCCTTGGAATGCGCTTAGTCTCTATTTTTTTGTTTTTTTAACATTCAGAACATTTATTTCCACACTGATATGGAAATCTCATTATCGTTGATATTCCCAGCACATGAGATGAGATCAGAGGATCCTGGATAGTTTGTCATTGCTTCTATAAACCCTAATCCACATCACTGGTGCAACAGTACTGGGCAACATCTCCAAATCTGGCCATACTTCTGCTCCGTTCTTGGTCCTAAACCACATATCTACCTAATTATGAAATTATAATTCTACCTCCTCTTCTGTGTTTCTGGGGAGATGTGTAACTGAGGAGCTTTGGAAAGCTGACTGACAACCTGTCTGAAGGGGTCAATGATCTTTTAGAAAAACCGGGCAGAAGACCACCTGGAGGAATAATTCTTCTGGGTGTGGGGTTGGGATACCAACTGTCTAGAAGCTCCAAGACAGTCCATAAAAATAGGGCACTTTTTTACACTGTCCCGTGTAAAAAACATGGTCTGTCCATGATTATTTAATAAGCCATCTAGAAATATATAAAAAGTCAGGTTGGCGTAGCCTGGTGTCAGGATTAAGTCATTGTTCGGGACTGTGAGGATGTGGTTGCCCTCTTTCTGTATACTGAGCTGTATTTTGCCTCCTGGAGGTTTTGTGAGCCAACGTCTGACATATTGAGGTTACATCACGCTGTGCTCGGCTCATTTAGTTTTCCATCAAATTGTCACAACGTCTGACTGAATATTTTTATTACCGCAGAGCACGGCCATAGATGTGACATGAGAAGTATTATATTTCTAGACTGTACTCAGGGGCGGACCTACCATGGTGCAACTGGTGCAGCGGCACCAGGGCCCCGACAGGCTAGGGGGCCCCCCCTCAAGGCACGGAGAATAAGCCGACATGCTGCCGGCCACGCCTCTTCTAGCTGCCGGCCACGCCCCCTCACAGCAGCTCAGGAGCGAGGACAGAGCCCCAATGACAGTGCAGAGAGTGAGTCATGTGACCTCTCCTGCACTGTGGGGAGGACCTCACTCAACCAATCCTGGCAATGCGCGCGGGCCTCTGAAATTCTCTCCACATGGCTGATGGCTGTTCAGCAGCAGCAGCAGATGAGGGGACACAGCTCTGCACAAGGACACAGGTACAAGGAAAGGGACCAAAGACAGGGCACAGGCTGAGGACAGACCCGGGGGGAGGGGTGGGGTTTGCTGCTCTGTACACTGCTTTTATGCTTTTACAGGACCTGTGATGATGTCACATTGAGGGGAGGAGTCAGTGGTCACATGATCAGCTCCTCAGTGTATGCAGGACTCTGCTGTGCTGGTTGTCATAGTGCTGGATGAGATGAAGTTTATGTCAGGAGGGATTTACAGTGTGGATGTAGCAGAGCCGAGTGTGTATGAGGTGTATGGAGCGGAGTTCAGAGTGTATACGTGGTGTACGGAGTGGAGCCGAGTGTGTACAAGATGTACGGAGCAGAGCCGAGTGTGTACGTAGCGGAGCCGAGTGTGTACGAGGCGTACGGAGTAAAGCCGAGTGTGTACGAGGTGTACGGAGTAAAGCAGAGTGTGTACGAGGTGTACGGAACAGAGCCGAGTGTGTACGAGGTGTACGGAGTAAAGCCGAGTGTGTACGAGGCGTACGGAGTAAAGCCGGGTGTGTACGTAGCGGAGCAGAGTGTGTACGTAGCGGAACCGAGTGTGTACGAGGCGTACGGAGTAAAGCCGAGTGTGTACGAGGTGTACGGAACAGAGCCGAGTGTCTACGTAGCGGAGCCGAGTGTGTACATAGCGGAGACCGAGTGTGTACGAGGTGTACGGAGCAGAGCCAAGTGTGCACGTGGTGTTCTGAGCAGAGCCGAGTGTGTACGAGGTGTACGGAGCAGAGCCGTGTGTGTACGAGGTGTACAGAGCGGAGCCGAGTGTGTACGGGGTGTACGGAGCGGAGCCGAGTGTGCACGTGGTGTACGGAGCAGAGCCGAGTGTGCACATGGTGTACGGAGCAGAGCAGAGTGTGCACGTGGTGTACGGAGCAGAGCCGAGTGTGCACGAGGTGTACGGAGCAGAGCCGAGTGTGCACATGGTGTACGGAGCAGAGCCGAGTGTGCACATGGTGTACGGAGCAGAGCCGAGTGTGCACGTGGTGTACGGAGCAGAGCCGAGTGTGCACGAGGTGTACGGAGCAGAGCCGAGTGTGCACGTGGTGTACGGAGCAGAGCCGAGTGTGCACGTGGTGTACGGAGCAGAGCCGAGTGTGCACGTGGTGTATGGAGCAGAGCCGAGTGTGTACGAGGTGTTCGGAGCAGAGCCGAGTGTGCACGTGGTGTACGGAGCAGAGCCGAGTGTGCACGTGGTGTACGGAGCAGAGCCGAGCGTGTACGAGGTGTACGGAGCGGAGCCGCATGTGTACGAGGTGTACGGAGCAGAGCCGAGTGTATGAGGTGTATGGAGCAGAGCCGAGTATGTACGAGGTGTACGGAGCGGAGCCACGTGTGTGCAGAGCCGCGTGAGTATGAGGCAGGGCCACATGTGCGGGACATATGGAGTAAAGCCGCGTGTGCATAAGGTTCCTATAGTCCCGGCTGCCTCTGCCGGCAGCATTCTTCACTCGAGTCCTGGCTGAGCTGTCTGCTTTTTGCAGCTCAGCATGGTGGGGCACGATGATGTCATCACTGAGTGCCACTGTGCTGATACGTGCAGAGCGGAGCAGCAAGAAGAGAGGTGAGTATTTACTTTTTTTTTTTTTAACCAGTGAATACAGTGATGGGAGACTATGTAATGTGCAATATAACATAGGAGGAGTATGGGGTGCAATATACTATATGGAGGAATATGAGGGCCCATTATACTATATGGAGGACTATGGGACTGCCTTATACTATATGGAGGGCTATGCGGGTGTATTATAATATATGGAGGGTCGTGGAATGCATTATAATATATGGAGGACTATGGATGATGTATTAAAATATATATAGCCAATTATATAATATGGAAGCCATTTTAATATATCTGGAGGGTTCTGTGGGGGCATGATAATATTTGGAGGGGCGTGAGGAAGCCTTTATACTTTATGCAGGGCTCTTTAAGGGTTGCGTTGTAAATAAATATTACAATCTATATGTTTACATTACTTTGTTGCCACTATGAGGGGCGGGGGGGCCCCCAAAAAATTTCTTGCACCGGGGCCCACTACAGTCTGGGTCCGCCCCTGACTGTACTATGCCCTATAGTCTCATCTATAGACAGCAATGCTATATTTTATGAATGGGACAAGTTGGAAGTTAGGCCGGCTTCAGACTGCGTGTCTGATCCGATCCGTAGCTGTCCGCTTGAGGCAGACAGCCGCGGACCGGATCAGCACACAGGACGGGGGGCTACTATGCCCTCCGATCCTGTGTGCAGCCGCACGCAGTTCCTGCTGCTGATAGGTGAGGACCGCGGGCGCCGCGGTCCTGACCTGTCAGCTGGTTCAGCTGCGTGCGGCTGCACACAGGATCGGAGGGCATAGTAGCCCCCCGTCCTGTGTGCTGATCCGGTCCGCGGCTGTCTGCCTCAAGCGGACAGCTACGGATCGGATCAGACACGCAGTCTGAAGCCAGCCTTAGAAATTCTGTTCCCATAGTAGATAAGCACCAGCAGGTGAGTGACAACCACTTACAGCTTTCCATAGCAATTACATACGGTACATACTCTTTATAAGAGGACTGATCAATTTACCAATTATTAGGTTATACTCATATTATATGTTAGAAAAATTTACTTATCTCAAAGAACCGGATACCTAGAATTCAAGGTGTGTTTGCAGTCAAAAATGTTACCTTTAAGAGCTAATGCTGATTTTCTTACTCGAACAGCCGGGACTCAATTGTGTGACTTTACTGCCAAAAGATAACAGCCTCTGTGGTGACGATTCTATGGATAATTTTTTTTCTCCCTTACTACTACTACTACTACTACAGGAGTCAGTATTGGGCCATCTTCTTTTTAATATATTAATGACCTTGTATAGGGCAATATTTACAGAAGCTATGCAAAGTAATCAACACAAAAGAGGATAATTTCAGATGGATTTATATTATCTGGAAACTTCGGCCAAGAAGTTTAAAGTTTAATATAGCTGAGGAAATAAAATGAACAAATATGTACTAAATTGTCAATATTGGATAAAACTGTAATTGAAATAAAGCTTGGGTGTTAGGGCAGTAAATGCAACTTTAATGACCAGTTCCAGGAAGCTGCTGCAAAGGCAAATGAATGGGATGCAGTAAAGTATTATTCTCTCAAGCAGCACACAGCTTACAAGTGTTTTTCACTGTCTGGTTTCTGGCAAGGTCAACACTCCTAGAGTAACAGCTCTGATGAGGGGCACAGCTGTAGTATTACAGTAGTACACATACAGTGCTGCTCACCATTATTAGCACCGCTTCATTTTTTTCATAGACTGTACAATATCTTTTGAAATAATGTACCAAAGTTATATTCTCAAGATTTTTGTCTTGGTTATCCAAAGTAATACAACAATAAAACATTGTTTGTCAACTTACATGGTGCGATTAAAAAGAAGGAACAGAATAAACAGCATGTGCAGCAATAAAGACCCTCTAATTAATACTTGGTTGCTCATCCTTTGGCATTGACGGAGCCTCGAAATGTTTCTTGTAGCATCTACAAGCTTCTTGCACTTCTCAGCTGGTAATTTGTTTCTTCTTTTGCAGTTTGTTCCAGCTCTTGAATGTTTGCATGGTTCTTTTTCCAAATGGCAGATTTCAGCTTGCCCCAAAGATTTTCAATGGGATTGAGGTCAGGATTCATTGCTGGACATTTAAAAACCATCCATTTTTTCTTTTTTAACCATTCCTGTTTACTTTTGGATATGTGCTTTGGGTCATTGTCTTGCTTGAGGACCCATGTTCTTTGACGTAGCCTCCCTGGCGGTCTGTTTAGGTCTGGTTTTTGTTGCTAAAAGCGGGCTTACCCGCGTTCGCGGCAGATGCGGTAAAAAAACCGCATCTGCCGCACTTGCCGCACTTGCCGCATAGCTGCCGCACTTGTGCCGCACTCGCGGCGCGGTTGCGGCGTGGTTGCGGTAATCTGCATAGTAAAGGGAACCATGCAGTAGACATGAGATAATGATTGTATACACTTACATGAGGGCGTCTCCCTGTGTGTGCTGGCACTTGTGAGCTGTGTTCGTCATGCCTGCTCTCCCCCTCCCTTATGCCCGCCCCCTCTCAGCCTGCTATAGTGATGTGAGGCTGATCTCGTCATAAAGGGGGTGGGGCTACCGGGATGCCCGATTTAGCCCCGCCCCTTTATGACGAGATCAGCCTCACATCACTATAGCAGGCTGAGAGGGGGCGGGCATAAGGGAGGGGGAGAGCAGGCATGACGAACACAGCTCACAAGTGCCAGCACACACAGGGAGACGCCCTCATGTAAGTGTATACAATCATTATCTCATGTCTACTGCATGGTTCCCTTTACTATGCAGATTACCGCAACCGCGCCGCAACCGCGCCGCGAGTGCGGCACAAGTGCGGCAGCTATGCGGCAAGTGCGGCAAGTGCGGCAGATGCGGTTTTTTTACCGCATCTGCCGCGAACGCGGGTAAGCCCGAGCCTGACTCGGGGTTAACGCTTCTGGTAGTGAATGTTAACCCCGAGTCAGGCTCGGGAATAACGCTAGGAAGGTTAAGCCAAGTTTTCTTACACTGGATAGGACTTTTCACTCTAAAATCTCTTGATGATTCTCTGATTTTATGACTCCTGTGAAACAGACAAGGCTTCCAGTACCAGATACAGCAAAGCAACCCCACAGTATTATGGATGCTCCACCATGCCTAACCGTTGGTAGGGCATTCTTTTCCTTATAAGCTTCATTGCACCGTCTGTACACAAATTGTTGCTTTGCATTACCAAAAAGGTCTACTTTAGTTTCATCTGTTCACAGAATGTTTTCCCAGAAGGATTTTGGTTGATCAAGGTACTCTTTGCCAAGGGTCAATCGTTCATTTTTATGTATTTTCTTCAGCAATGATTTCTTCCTTGGCCTTCACCCATAAAGCTCTTCTTGGTTTTGTGTGCGGTGTATGGTACTTGTTGAAATCATGACTCCAGACTGTTCCAGGTTGGCCCTCAGGTCTTTGGATGTTTGACGTGGTGTTTTTTCCACCATTTACACCAACATCCGAAGATACCAAGGTCTTTGGAGAAGGCCTTATACCCATTGGAAGTCTTGCGTTTGCTAATAATAGCAGTTCTGATGTCCTCTGATTGCTCCTTTTCCCCCTCATTGTTTTTTGTTTTAAATTGTTAATTACTTGCTCTTTTGTATTGAACACGAGTCTTTGTACAAAAAAAGTTGTTTCACTTGATTCATTTTTTACTGGAGATATTCCACATTATGTACTTAGACTTCATCTCTTCAGAACAGACTACAACCTCATCGCTGGTCGTTGCGGCATGTTACATGCAGCGACGTCGCTGGTGAGGTCGCTGCTACGTCACAAAACCTGTGACGTTGCAGTGATATCGCTGTGTGTGAAGTACCCCTTAGAGCAGCGAAATTCTGGATTCTTTAAAGTAAGAGCAGTGAGATTATGGATCATTTACTGTAAAAGCAGTTAGATTATACAATTCTCTACCACATAATGTTGTAATGGTTCAATTGCTAAAAAATGTCAAGGGGGTCTGGATGCCTTTCTTGAAAAATATAATATTACAAGTAAGGGTACTAGACTTTGATGAGAGTTTGATCCAAGAAACTAGCTTTATTAAGATATGTGGGTCAGGAAGGAATTATCATGTTCCTCATGGGGTTTTTACCTGCGTCTTGATCAGCATATTGGGCTACAGTTAGAACTAGATGGACTTGTGTCTTCTCTCAACCTTAAAGCTATGAAACTATGAAGAAGACAACAGAAAATGATCACTGCTCATATTCTAGTCTGGAGTTTATCTGCTGTGTAATTGAATGACATCTCCTGCCTTCAGCCTGAGCAGAAGATAAAAGATGTGATCTCAAACTCTCACTGACCATTCTTAGAATAATAGGAGCTGATCTGTTCAGACTTATATGCTTCAGCCTCAGTTGTTATCATTTCTGTCTCTCATCTTCCTGCAGATGGTAAACGGATCCGTCGCATCAGAATTTCATTCCTCAATATCAAAAACCAGCGACCTCATCCTTGGAGCCGTGTACTCGTTATTCGGTAAAGTATCTTCCGTGGCAGGCGTTCATTCTGTACTTTTCTTTAGGGCAGTGTGTACACTTACCGGTGGTGGCACATGCTATTCTACTGCAGTTTCATTCACAGATGATTTATATTTTGCAATGTAAAATGCAACAAAAAAACTTCCCCAGTTCTTGGTAAATTTCTATGCAAGTGGAACATTACTGCTTAGCCTATAATAACCTTATGATATGTACATGTGTCATCTGGTACTCAGATATGTAATGGGTGAACAGTTGAAGGGAACATCCACCTGAGACTTACTTGATGTAAGTTTTCCCAGAGTAGCAAAATTAACAATAAATCACAGCAGATACTTCATAAAATCTTATCCATAATGCCGGTACTGCAATATGCACTACACCCAAAGATGAGCGTGTGGTCCTCCCTATTGTAAGTAGAAACACACCCACCAGTATAACCGGGGGAGGTCCCAGAGTTAGTTGGAGAGTTGGAGGAAAGTGTGAGAGGAGCAAGGTGGAACACTCGGGAGTCTTCAGGAGTGTCTTCCCCGAGGAAAGACAGAGAACAGGAGCTTACCCAAGAGAGAAAGGGGGCTTCAAAAGAGGGCTAGAGAAAGACGTTGCCCAGACAGAAAGGTCCTGACTTGTACACCGGGAGTACACGGGTCTGACAACGTGGCCTGGAGTGTTCATCCTCCGACCGTACTCGTCCCGGCTCTGAAGACGCTCTCAGGGTGTTTATCCCCTGGGTCGTACTACTGCTCGCAAAGCAGGCACCGAAGAGAGAGAAAAGGGACAGGACAAGGGTAGATCCAAGAAGGTACCGCCAGAGACTTCCACAGATTCTGAATTCTGCTGCGACTACCCGGCCGGTCGTCCTACTGGAGTACTGTGAGCTGTATCACCATCTTGTTTAGTTTACTCTTATAAGTAAAGTACCTGGAAGAGTGAAGTGCCTCTGCGTCTCTGTCCTGCTTCATTGACTTTCTTCAAAGGTTTGCATTGTGCCGGCATCAGGTAACACTGCCCTGGAGGATTAGCTCTACCTGTAGGGTACTGCTCCGTCCTAGCCACAATACCACCACCCTCCGGAGGACTGTGGCGGCGCTGGTGTCTAGTCACCAGGCACTACAGGTGGCGTCACGTGATAAAGACTGCAATCCTTTAACTTGGTGACTGTCTTCCCCTCGGGGCCACGGGTCTGGGCAGGCCACCAGTGAGACCCCCCACCGAATCTGAGGGCCCAGACATCCGAGTTCCCATACCCTGGGGCGGTACACGTCTTCACCCCAAGTACAAGCACTCTAATCAATGTACATCTGCATAGGGATGAGCCTTATCATCATTTAATAAGGTTAAAGGGTACCTATCAGTAGCTTACCTATCAAGGTGGGGGACTGAGGGAGCAGTCGGCCCTGGTTCCTGACCTAGAGGGGCCCACCTGGAGTGACCGCCATCCCTAACAATCAACGTGCACCATTATTCTTCCTTCTGTAGGCCACAGGTTACTTTAAGCATGCAGAATGGCAGGTCCCAGACGGAGCAACATGATGGCGCCATCACACTGGGACATCATTATGGCATCATGACATCTTATTTGAACCTACTGCTCTCTGTCGTTGAATGAGCCGGGGTTAGGGGAGCAGGGCTGTTGAGTTAGTAAGCCAAACATCTGACTCCTCAATTTCCATGAATCCGATTCCGACTTCAACTCCAACAAAATTGACACCAACTCTACAAGTCCAACTCCACAATCAGGGCTGTGAAGTCACTAAGACAAACATCCAACTCTGACTCCGATTCCTCAGTTTCCCTGAATCCGACTCCAACCCCAGCTCCACCAAATGGACACCAACTCCGACTCCACAACCGTGGCTGTGAAGTCAGTAAACCAACATCTTGCTCTGACTCCTCAATTTCCCTGAATACGACTCCACCAAAATGGACACTCCAACTCTGACTCCACGACTCTGACTTCACAGCCCTGTAGGGAAGTATGTAATACAGTGTAGGGGCTACTAAGGGACCCTCATACAGAGTAGGAGCTACTAAGGGGGTCCTAATTCAAAGTGGGGGATACTAAGGGGGACCATGATACAGCATGAGAGATACCAGGAGAGCCCTCATGCAGCATGGGGGCTACTAAGGGGCCATTATATAGAGTGGGGGCTACTAAGAGGGTCCTTATAGAGTTTGGGGGCTACTGTGGGGCCATCATACAGTGTGGAAGCTTCATCCTGTGTAAAGGGGAGCTGTAAGGACATTATATTGTATATATAGGCCCATCATACTCTGTATAGACACCTGTGTGAGCCCATTATATAGGGAAAACCCATCATACTGTGCATTGGGGAGCAGTACAGAAAGCCCAGGAGACATTTTTACATGTTAAGCAGGCACTTACTAATATAGGAGCACATGGGCGTACCCAGGATTAAAACTAGGGGGGGCAAGCTATGGTGGTTCATGATCGTTCAGAGGTGACATGGACAGATGACAGGCTGAGAGGTGACAGGGACAGATGACAGGCAGAGAGGTGACAGGGACAGGTGACAGGGAGAGAGGTGACGGAGAGATGACAGGGAAAGAGGTGACAGGGACAGGTGAAAGGGAGAGAGGTGACAGAGAGAGATGACAGAGACAGAATACAAACAGGCAGACCGGCGGGCACTGACACTGGAGGACCAGCGGGGACTGGAGCATTGGCAGGCACTGGCGGCACAGACTACTCCCCTCAGCTTCCTCGGAATGGATAAAGCTGTTGGGAGTTGGTCACAGCCAGGTGAGACCGCCTCCTACACTCTGATAGGAGCGATGAGTCACAAAGACCATCACTCCAATCAGGGCTGAAGGGGAGGGTGACCTATCTCCAGCCAATGATCGTGATTGACTATTGAAGCCAATCACGGCGATCAAGGTCATCTTCTGTTTCCCTGCTCAAAACTACATCACCAGACCCACCAGAATAAATAAGTACATCCATATAACCATCATCAGTACAAAAACACAGCATCACAACCCTCATCAGTACATAAATACATCACCAGACCCACCAGAGGTACAAAAATGCATCTATATAACCCCTATCAGTACAGAAACACTATGGTAAAACCCTCATCAGTGCAGAAATCACAACCCTCATTGGTAACAAAATTCGTCATCAGAACCACCAGAGGTGCAGAAATATATAACCAGAACCCCCATCAGTACAGGAATACATCCATACAACCCCCATCACTATAGAAACACAGCATCACAATACTCAGCATAACTAACATCAGTGCATGGTAGAACAATTGTAATGTCAGGTTAGACCTATATACATTTGTACTGCATGAGCTTACAACTCCTAATACATCCTTAACAATGGTAAGGAAATACTGGGAGTTGTTGTTACCAGTCACCATCAGACCATACAGGAACTACAACACTGATGAGAATGTCATTATCACAAATAATCATTTACATCCGGGTACCTTATAGATGACCTTGTCTCTGATCGGGGTCGTCTTTTTCTTTTCTACATCTTGTCCAGACACCATGATGACTTTTCACATCCACAGCTCATCTCTGGGGATGTCCATCTTCTCCGATCCTCTGCAGCCCATCCTTAAAAATATCAGAATGATCAAAATTCTCATAAGTAAAAATATCTGCCCTACACTGAGCCCTGGAATAATTGCTCCTCCTCATTGTTCCCTGCACAAAATAAGATTTACATGCTGTCCACTTTCTGGAACATGCCCTCCACACTGCCCTCTCATCACACTGCCCTTTCCTTTCCATACTGGGCTCCCTGATCACACTGTCCCCATATACTACCCACTGTTTATCCTGTTCTCCCTCATAACACTCCCCCTCCTCGATATACTGTCCCCTCCTGGCTGTGGCCTCACAATGTTCCCACATGCTGCCCCCTCACTATTCAGCCCCACACTACTCACTCTATTCTGTGCCCCCTTACATTTTTCTCATCCCCTACTGTTTCCTCACTACCTCACTCCCCCCCCTCACTCCACATACTGGGTTCGCACCGATCTCCTCCTCACTCAACATACTGTGCTGCAGCCATCCCCCCTCACTCATACTGTGTTCACACTCTTACCCCCTCACTACATAAACTGTACCGCAGCCATCCCACTCCACATACTGTGCCGCAGCCATCCCCGCTCACGCCACATACTGTCCACACCAATCTCCTCCTCACTCCACATACTATGTTGGCAGCCATCCCCCTCAGTCCTCATATTGTGTCCACACTCTTCCCCCTCCACGCCACATACCGTACCACGGCCATCCCCCTCTCCTCATACGGTGCTGCAGCCAACCACCCTCACTCCACATACTATGCTGTAGCCATCCCCTCACTCCTGATATCGTACCACAGCCATTCCCCTCTCACTTCTCATACCTTACCGCAGCCATCCCCCTCTCACTCCACATACTGTACTGTAGCCATCCCCTCACTTCTCATACTGCGTCCACACTGATTGCCCACCACTCTTTTATACTGGAACCTCACATTTATCCCCTTGGTTTACATATATTCCCCCCAACCTTTCCCTGCAGTTTTGCCCAAATATTCTCCCTCCACCCTCTTCCCCCCACCCCCCAGTTTGGCTCACATATTCTCCACAAACCTCTCCCCCCATTTTGGCTCACATATACTGCCCCCCACCCTGGCTCACATATTCTCCCTCCATTATCTCCGCCCAGATTGGCTCACACTCTCCCCCCCCCCCCCAGTTTGCTCCTCAAACTTCCCCTACACTGTCATTTGATACTCACACACCCCCAGTTTCCTGCACACAGCCCCCCCCCCCAGTTTCCTGCACACAGCCCCCCTCCAGTTTCCTGCACACAGCCCCCCTCCAGTTTCCTGCACACAGCCCCTCCAGTTTCCTGCACACAGCCCCCTCCAGTTTCCTGCACACAGCCCCCCCTCCAGATTCCTGCACACAGCCCTCCTCCAGCTTCCTGCTCACAGCCCCCCCCCCCCCCAGTTTCCTGCACACAGCCCCCCTCCAGTTTGCTGCACACAGCCCCCCCAGTTTCCTGCACACAGCCCCCCTCCAGTTTCCTGCACACAGCCCCCCTCCAGTTTCCTGCACACAGCCCCCCTCCAGTTTCCTGCACACAGCCCCCTCCAGTTTCCTGCACACAGCCCCCTCCAGTTTCCTGCACACAGCCCCCCCTCCAGATTCCTGCACACAGCCCTCCTCCAGCTTCCTGCTCACAGCCCCCCCCCCCCCCAGTTTCCTGCACACAGCCCCCCTCCAGTTTGCTGCACACAGCCCCCCCAGTTTCCTGCACACAGCCCCCCTCCAGTTTCCTGCACACAGCCCCCCTCCAGTTTCCTGCACACAGCCCCCCTCCAGTTTCCTGCACACAGCCCCCCCCAGTCTCCTGCACACCCTCCCCCCCAGTTTCCTGCACACCCTCCCCCCCAGTTTCCTGCACACAGCCCCCCTCCAGTTTCCTGCACACAGCCCCCCTCCAGTTTCCTGCACACAGCCCCCCCCCAGTTTCCTGCACACCCTCCCCCCCAGTTTCCTGCACACAGCCCCCCCCAGTTTCCTGCACACCCTCCCCCCCAGTTTCCTGCACACCCTCCCCCCCAGTTTCCTGCACACCCTCCCCCCCAGTTTCCTGCACACATTCCCCCCTTTGGCTTCCTGCTCCACCTTCCCCCCCCCCCAGTTTTCTGCTCACATCTTCCCCTCCCTAGTTTTCTGC
>JARQOC010000006.1:429142924-429173434 GCA_033576535.1 Allobates femoralis
TACTAATATAGGGGCACTCAATGTATTGTGATTGTCAAAGGGTCACACCGGGGTAATTATTACTTTCTAGGACACTTGCACAGGGCATATATTATTAGTATATTCTAGGGGTCAGTTTTACCAACAAGAGGGCACAAAGTAGGCGTTATTAGCATATAAGGGGCACAGTGGTGGCATCATTATATTGAGCTGTTAGTGGAGTGCTGTTTTTGTACCACAAGCGGTCATAGGTTCAGTAATATGAACACATTATTGGGGTATTAGTAAGATGAGGAGTTGTGCAGGTAGGGACTAGATGGGTACGGGGCTGGAAATGTGAGAAGTCAGATGTGTCTTTGCTGTAATCTCTGCAGATGGGTTGTGGCTGGAAGAAGTTATGATGTTGGTCTGGGCAAGATGGAAAAAGGCAGAAAAAATGAACGGCAGCTGTGGTGTCACACGCGTCAATATCGCCTGCACGATCTCGGCTGCGAGTGACGTTGCAGCGATATTGACGCGTGTGACATACTGAATCAACCAGCGATAAATCGCTGGTTGATGATCGCCAGGTTTTAGAATCTATCCTAAAACCTGGCGATTGTCGCCCGGTGGACACGCAGCATCGCTGCGTGTGACACCGGGAGTAGCGATATTCCAGCTCCCAGCGCCTCTCACAAGCGCTGGGAGCTGGTATCCAAGGTACACTGCGGGTATCTAGGCAGCGCGCGCTGCCTAGATACCCGACGTGTACCTTAGTTACCAGCCTCCTCCGCTCACCGGGTGGTATCTAAGGTACACAGCGGGTAACTAGGGTCCCTAGTTACCCGCTGTGTACCACCTCGGATGACCCTCTGGGACTTGTGGGCTGTGCTCATCATGCCTGCTCTCCCCCTCCCTTATGCACGCCCCCTCTCAGCCTGCTATAGTGATGTGAGGCTGATTGCGTCATAAAGGGGCGGGGCTAAATCGCGGCATCCCGGTAGCCCCGCCCCTTTATGACGCAATCAGCCTCACACAGTATAGCAGGCTGAGAGGGGGCGTGCATATGGGAGGGGGAGAGCAGACATGATGAGCACAGCACAACAAGTCCCAGCACACACAGGGAGACGGCCTCAAGTACCAGGCATGTAAGTGTCTAAAATCATTATCGCACTTCTACTGCAGCCACTTTTCACACAAAAACAGTGCTGCAAATGGTTTACTAGGCTGCAGGGGCACATATTAACAGTGTATGAGAGTCATCCGAGGTACACAGCGGGTAACTAGGGTCCCTAGTTACCCGCTGTGTACCTTAGATACCAGCCGGTGAGCGGAGGAGGCTGGTAACTAAGGTACACATCGGGTATCTAGGCAGCGCGCGCTGCCTAGATACCCGCAGTTTACCTTGGAGACCAGGCTGCTCCCGCTTCCAGCAGGCTGGCAGCGGGAGCAGGACATCGTGGAAACGATATTTAAATCGTTTCCATGATGTCTCTGGTCAATTGATCGCTGGTGAGTCTGTCTGTGTGACAGCTCACCAGCAATCAGCCGTCAATGTCGTCAGCGATCATCTCACTGACGACATTGACGCGTGTGACACCCCCTTTAAGTCACTATGTATAACAGCACTGTGCTCACTTGTCTGTTCTGCAGAAATGGTATCTACCACTATACAGTCACTGCATGGTGGTAATATCAGTTTTGATCTTTGTATAGAGATTTATTTCCAGTAACAGCCTGATCCATCTCAGGAAATTTCCCAATACCCAAGATCAGGGCCAACGTAGTTGTAATCATGGCTTTTTTGGTTAGGGTTGCAGACGGAGGGATTCCCCCCCCTTCCCAACTGATCAAAAAAATATTTTCTCCATATACACTACTCGTAATCACTCTGCTGAGCTATGTGTGCTTAGTGAGCAGTGTAGGGGCTTATAGACTTTCTATTGAGCCTATGCACCACTCGCTGTGCACACCCATGCTAGAGCTCATGATTCATCAGCAGCGCAAATGTGACAAATGTTTTGAGCTGAGCCGGGGTTCTTATGACCTGGCGTGCACCTATCTGCAGGACATTTTATCACACGGCACGTTAGAAAATGAAAAAATGTAGGTAGTCTTTAATTATCAGCTATCCTGGTCAAATCTGCACATAGAGGTGAACTAAGTATTGAACACATTACTATTTTTCTAATTAAATATATTTCTGAAGGTGCTATTGACATGCATTTCTCACCAGATATCAGTAATAACCCATCTAATCCACTCAGGCGAACAAATCAAACCATAGCTGTCCTTAAATTTATTGATATTTATTAATGAAAACTTACACAAGGAAAAAGTATTGAACACAATGAAATGTTTTTAATACTTTGTACAAAAGCCTTTGTTAGTGATGACAGCTTCAAGACACCTCCTGTATGCAGAAATTAGTAGCATGCATAGCTCAGGTGTGATTTTGGCCCATTCTTCCACACAATTCCTGAAGGGAATCTTCTATGAACCCTGAGCTTTAGCTCCTTCCATAAATTTTCTTTAGGATTAAGGTCAGGCGATCGGCTCGGCCATTCTAGAAGCTTTATTTTCTTTCTCTGAAACCATTTGAGAGTTTCCTTGGCTGTGTGTTTGTTATTATTGTCTTTCTGACATGTCCGTCCTCTTTCACTTTAATCATCCTGATGGATGGCAGATTTTTTATCAAGGATGTTTTGGTACATTTGTCCATTAATCCTTCCTGCAAGTCATATTGCCAGCTGTATGCTGAAAGACCGCCCCACATCATGATGTTCCCACCTCCAAACGTCACTGTTGGTATGGTGTTTTTGGAGTGATATCTAGTGCTGCCTTTTGGCCTCCAAACATGGTGTCTATTATGGCATCCAAGAGTACTATTTTGTTTTTATCTTAACAGACAATAATCTCCCAGTATTTCACAGGCTTATCTAAATGTTGTTGAGCAAACTAGACACTCTTGAACATGCTTACTGTTGAGCTGTGCAGTCTTGCATGGTGAGCGTGCATACGGACATCAAGGTTGGTTTCTATACTTATTTTTTCTTTGAAACGATTGTACCTGCTGATTCCAGGCCTTTCTGTAGCTCTCCACAGGTGACTCTTGGCTCATGGACATCTTTTCTGATAATTCTTTTCAACTGCTCTGAAATCTTGCAAGCAGCATCAGATCATTGTCAGTTCGTGGTGAAATTATGTTCATTCCACTTCTGGATTATGGCTCTAGCAGCGCTCGCTGGAATCTTCAGTAGTTTAGAAATTCTTCTGTAAACAATGCCATCAGCAACAATAAGGTTGTGAAGGTCTTGAGACAGCTCACTGGTTTTACCCATCATGAGATGTTTCTTGTGTGGCACCTTGCTAATAAGACACCGTGACAGGATTGCTTTTTACTTGCTGATAGATTTCAGCTGGTGTCATGCATTTCCATGTTTTTTTACACCTCTTTCAATACTTTTCCCCTGTGTCATTTCCCATTATTACACATCATTTATTGATATCTATGGTATGATTTCTTTACCAGTGTGGATTGTATGGTTTGTTCCAACATCTGTGAGAAATTAATCTCAACAGCACCTTTAGAAATATATTTACTTAGAAAATTAGTGAAGTGTTTAATACTTATTCCACCCACTGTGTATAGCAGAAAGCTTACTTCCGCCAACTTTAATGCTCTGTTTCTGTTCAGATTTGTGTTGTCTGTTTTTTCCTCATTCACATCCAAAACTGCATTGACATCCATTTAGATCTACTTCTTTAGAGGCCTGCACCACACATTGCTTAATGCTAACTGGAGACCAGATTTGTGACTGCAGCTTTGAAGGTGGATGGAGAAAAGCCTTTGAGGCAGCAATGCTAGAGACTTTATTTCATGCTATGTCTCAACGTATTGATGGCCGCAGTGACTTTAGTGATAGCGCAGGGGGCACCGCTAAGTCTTCTCTATCTCCTTCTCTTAGGACTCGTCTCCCTCTCCGGGAACTCCGTGCTGCTGCTAGTGGCGTATCGGAAACGCTCAATGCTGAAACCAGCTGAATTCTTCATTGTGAACCTGGCGATCAGCGATTTAGGAATGACATTGACGCTCTTCCCTCTGGCCATCCCATCATTGTTCACTCACAGTTAAGTAGATGAGGGCAGGGAGTCATCCCAGGGCTGCAGCAGCCACACCTTCGGGACTAAAATGCTAAAAATTGGTAACGCTGAAAGGGATGATCACATTATTAACAAGAGTATAAATTCTTCATCATTTGTATGACCTTTGATAACATATAGAAACATTTATTGTATTCAGTCATAATTGTCCCAGTTTACTGCTCACACAGCTGTCAAGCTTTATTGGCTCTGCATGCAAATAAGTGTTTCTTTATATTGACAGCAAGCAAAGATATCAATGGTCACACTTACATAAAATGGACAGTCAGATTTTCCTTTAATAATTTTGAGCTGCAGCATTTGCAGGTAAATGACTGCTTAGGTCCTTTAAATGCATAAAATGTGCCTCTTTATTATCCCAGTGACATTTCCCCACTAATTATATCTACCTGGAGTGTAATTGACAATTCCGGATAATATTCTTCATGTGTGTTGATGAGAGTTGTCGAACCCCCACCAAAATCATAACATTTGAAACTAAGATTGGTATTTGGGTAACTGTGTTAATGACCACGTGTTGAGAAAAAATGTTGATTGCTCTCAGTGGGAGAAACAAGATAATAATATTGTAGTTCTGATACCTTATAATGGCTAACAAAAATAAAATAAGTGATGGTACAAGGCGAGTTTTCGAGACGTCTGAAGTCTCTTCATCAGGCATGGTATGACAAAATATTCAAAGAAACACAAATATATACATGCACAATCAGAGCAGATGCAAGATATAATGAATTGGACATTTAAATAAATAAACAAAAAAACTCTGGAGAGATCCAGGCTTGATGTCAAAGTTTTAATGACCCTAATTTATATGTAAACCTGGTGTCTTCATTGAATCTGAAAAACATTCTTCAGATGTGATAATGAACCATAAATCAGATAGATTTAGCCCTTTTTGGATACAATTAAAAGTTCTAATGAGCTTGGATTCACAGACCCTTCAATGTTTCTGTGATTTGAAATTACCTCTTAATATGGCTTTCATATTTTCAATGTTATGACCTTGACCAGAAAAATGCTTGGCTACTGGTAAATGGATTTTTTTGCCTGTAATTGTGTGACGATGAGACCTCATCCTTACTCTTAGCCATTGTCCTGTTCCCCAACATAAAAAGTCCCCACAGGATATACAGTGCACATAATTAAATACACAACATTGGAAGAGGACCACGTGAATGTGTCACGGGTGTGTGAGGAGCAGTGGCGTAGCGTGGGGGGGCTGGGGGGGCGGTCCGCCCGGGCAGCAGTGTGTGTAAGGGTGGCAGCAGGGCTGTATTTACATGGCAGGGGAGCGCATGCGGTTTTTGTTTTTTTTTCTTTACCTCCCTCCCCCAGACTCCATATGAAAACTGGAGTCTTTGTGGGGGAGGGAGGGTGTCGCCGCCGGCTTGGCGCCCGCATGTACTGTGCTCTCCGCTCACGGCCGGCCCCCCAGCGCTGAGAGCGATCACGCTGACAGGTAGCCACTGGGAGCTCTGCTGCTTCCTGTCCCGTGATGGCTCCAAGTGCTGGTGGCGGTGCGGTGGATGCGGCAGCGGTGCTGGCGGCTCCTCCACTCAGCCGGCCCCCCATGGACCTGGAGAGGTGAGGGAAACTCTGCAGGGGACAGGGGGGCAGAGGAGAAGAGGACAGGGGGGCAGGAGGACATTAACAGGGGAACAGAGCAGAGGACAGGGGGGCAAAGGAGAAGGGGACAGGGGGGGCAGAAGGACATTAACAGGGGGACAGGAGAAATGGACAGGGGGGCAGAAGCACAGAACAGGGGGACAGAGGAGAAGAGGACAGGGGGGCAGAGGAGAAGAGGACGGGGGGGGGCAGAGGAGAAGAGGACAGGGGGGGCAGAGGACAGGGGGGCAGAAGCACAGGAACAGGGGGACAGAGGAGAAGAGGACAGGGGGGGCAGAGGAGAAGAGGACAGGGGGGGGGCAGAGAGAAGAGACAGGGGGGCAGAGAGAAGAGGACAGGGGGGGCAGAGGAGAGAGGACAGGGGGGCAGAGGAAGAGGACAGGGGGCAGAGGGAAGAGGACAGGGGGGCAGAGGAGAAGAGGACAGGGGGGCAGAGGACAGGAGGGCAGAGGAGAAGAGGACAGGGGGGCAGAAGCACAGGAACAGGGGGACAGAGGAGAAGAGGACAGGGGGCAGAAGGACAGGAACAGGGGGACAGAGGAGAAGACGAGCAGCTTGAGGGACAGAGGAGAGGAGGACGGGGGTGCAGGAGGACAGAGGAGAGGAGGACGGGGGTGCAGGAGGACAGAGGAGAGGATGACGTGGGTGCAGGAGGACAGAGGAGAGGAGGACGGGGGTGCAGGAGGACAGAGGAGAGGATGACGTGGGTGCAGGAGGACAGAGGAGAGGAGGACGGGGATGCAGGAGGACAGAGGAGAGGAGGACAGGAGTGCAGGAGGACGGAGATGCAGGAGGGACAGAGGAGAGGATGACGTGGGTGCAGGAGGACAGAGGAGAGGAGGACAGAGGAGAGGAGGACGGAGGAGAGGAGGACAGGGGTGCAGGAGGACGGAGATGCAGGAGGGACAGAGGAGCAGCAGGAGGGACAGTGGAGAGGAGGACAGGGGTGCAAGAGGACAGGGGTGCAAGAGGACGGGGATGCAGGAGGACAGGGATGCAGGAGGACAAGATGCAGGAGGACAGAGGAGAGGAGGACAGGGGTGCAGGAGGACGGAGATGCAGGAGGGACAGAGGAGCAGCAGGAGGGACAGAGGAGAGGATGACGTGGGTGCAGGAGGACAGAGGAGAGGAGGACAGAGGAGAGGAGGACGGAGGAGAGTAGGACAGGGGTGCAGCAGGACGGAGATGCAGGAGGGACAGAGGAGCAGCAGGAGGGACAGAGGAGAGGAGGACAGGGGTGCAGGAGGACGGGGATGCAGGAGGACGGGGATGCAGGAGGACAGAGGAGCAGCAGGAGGGACAGAGGAGAGGAGGACGGGTGCGCAGGAGGAGTGGGGCTGTGTGTGGTGATAATGGCAGCTGTACCAGGTGTCTCTGCCTCCATGCGGCAGCCTCCACCTTCCTGTGTTGGAAGGGTGTGGCATGCTGGGAATTGTAGTTCTCCTGCCTGTTCTGGCATTACTGTATGGTTTCTGGGCAGTGTGTTGGGTGCTGGGAGTTGTAGTTCTCCTGGGCGGGCTCAATGTTTTTATGCCGCCTGTCTGTGGTTATTGTGCCTCTTCTGGGATGTCCTCAGCTCTGTGCTGTGCACAGACCGTGTACCACCATGTCCCCAGCTTCGTGCTGTGCACAGACAGCGTACCACCATGTCCCCAGCTCCCTGCTGTGCATAGACAGTGTACCACCATGTCCCCAGCTCCGTGCTGTGCATAGACAGTGTACTACCATGTCCCCAGCTCCGTGCTGTGCATAGACAGTGTACTACCATGTCCCCAGCTCCGTGCTGTGCACAGTGTACTACCATGATCCCAGCTCCGTGCTGTGCACAGTGTATCACCATGTCTTCATCTTCGTGCTGTGCACAGACAGTGTACTGTATATTGTCTGTGCATAGCACGGAGCTGAGGACATGGTGGTACACTGTGCATAGCACGGAGCTGGGGACATGGGGGTACACTGTGCACAGCACGGAGCTGAGGACATGGTGGTACACTGTGTGCACAGCACGGAGCTGAGGACGTGGTGGTGCACTGTCTCCCGCTGCCTTAAAATCGGTCTGTTTCTCATCCAGGAGAGTCAGATGAGTGACATCGTTTTTTGGTCCATTTGGCATCCAACTGCTGTGCGAGTGTCCGACATTTCTCTCAGATTTCATCCATGTGCAATCTGTTTTTTCCTCAGCAGCTATTTACTGTAGAATCATTTACAGGAACAGTTTACAGTGTTCTCAGCTACAGAATGAGAATGTATCAGTGAAAAAAACAGATGCCTCTTGGATGATCCGTGTGCGGTCAGTGATTTTGTCGGACCCATAGACTTGTATTGGTGAGTCTCGCACGTGAATCGCAGACTGTCGCAGCATGTTGCAACTTTTTTCTCATCCTGAATCTGGATGAGAAAAAATCGTCCGACACTCGCCAGTGCTCTCAGAGATTGATTGCAATGCGAGAAAATCACACATTGCACTCATCAGAGTTTCACGCCAGTGTGTCCGTACCCTAATACTAAAATCCATATAGTAATCCTGGGAGGTTTATGGCTCAGTTAGTACACTCCATACTTCTCGTTATTAACCAGTTAATGCTCTCTTGTCCACCGCACAGCAGTGTCAAAAGAGGATGACAGCGAGACAGGCAGCGACATCGCATCAGAGAGCCCCTGACCTCCAAATAGAAGATCCTCAGATCCCGGTATTGTGACATAATATTAAGAATGAAGTTTTTGCATTTATATTACACTATGAACTTCACAGTACAGCGGCGAAAATTGCTCCGGCCTGGGCCCTCCTTGAGTCCTGCTTGTTGCCATACACTGGGGTTGTGCAGAGGTGGCGGTGCACAGTGACAACCCCAATAGGTGAGTGGCCATTTGGCCCAATACTTACCCCCCAATTGCACCCCTTCTCTTTGTGTTTTAGTATAGTAGTTATATTCTTGTATATAGGGGCAGACAGTGTATACTATGTATACTTCCGGATTATCAACAACCAAAGGGGCGGCAAATCTTTCGACCGCCCCGGGCGCCACAAACCATTGCTACGCCACTGGTGAGGAGGCACGGATGAGACCGTAGAGGCCAATTTCAGAAGGTCGTGGCGCTTGGCCAAACAGTCAAAATCCTAAAAAATGTCTTATTCTCTTTAAGAGGCATTTCTCTTTTAGTGAAAGCTGGAGGTCACTAGGACCTAGCTGATCTCTTAGCTTGAGCTGTCTATTTATACCCTTGACTCCCAGAATGCACTGCTGGTGATAGCTTGTCAGGTGTTTGGAGGTAACTTCTCAGCTCAAGCAGTGAATCCTGAAGTTTCTGTTGGATTGCTGTGTGGATCTTCTCAAGCTAAGCGTTTCTTTCCTTCCCTCTTTGTTTCCCTAATGTGTATCTGTAGTTGGTAGTTGGGTTGACTAGTGTTCACCCGCTCTGATCCTTGTGTAGTTGTAGTTCAATGATAGTCAGGGAATAGGTTCCTGCCCGGTGACAGTTGCGGAAACTGTGTAGGGCCATTAGGGGAGCCAGGTGTCAACACTAGTTTATCTAGGGGTCAACATCTACCTTTTGCCCTTAGAATCAGGGACTCCATTTTCCCCCTCGTCGTCCTGCGCTGGGTGTCTCCTAAAGTCAGTGCGACAGAATGTCCAAGGAATCTTATAATCCTGCTGTGTGTTGGGGATCTGTATCCTGTCTCTGGTCTCTATGTGAGCACAGGACTTGCAACTCTTCACGTTACATGGATAAGTTCCTGTTGGTGTATCTGAGGGCATTGAACTTCGGACCATGATGTTTCTTAAATTGGAGGCTGCCTGTAGCACAGCAAGGGAGGGTCTTTGAATATTACTTTTAGTCGGTTATCCTTGTGTAGGATATGGTGACGTTTCCTGGCAGTTTTCCTGTGTTGTCATACCATGCCTGATGAAGAGACCTGAGAAGTCTCGAAAGCTCGCCTTATAACATCACTTATTTTATTTTTGTTAGCCATTAAAAGGTATCACAACCACAAGATTATTATCTTGGTTCTCCCACTGAAAGCAATCAAGATTTTTTCAACTGGCTAACACAGTACCAAAACTTTTTTTCTTCTAATAACTAATCTATAATCCCAAATGTCACTTTAAAGCACTACTTAATAGGGAAGGAGGTTCAGCGCTGGAGTGGTGCTTTAAATCTATGTCCCCTACTGTGTCATATACTCATCATATACTCACCTTCCCGCGGGTTCACATTTTTCCAACATCGCTTCAGTCCAGCAGTACCATCTTGTGCCATAACATCTGACTGGCCGGAAGTTATGTCTCAAGTTCCCAATGCAAGTCTATAACAAGGCGTCCATAGACTTGTATTGAGTTACAATATCCGGCGCTCTCCATGAAAGACTGGAACTGTCAGCAGGTCACAAATCATTAAAGGCCAACCGGAGCGGCGGCGATAGAAGATGAAGATGGAGGAGGGTGAGTATAGGAGGAGGCAGGGGACTAACAGGTGCATCTGAATGAATTAGAATATCATCAAAAACTTAATTTATTTCAGTAATTCAATACATAAAGTATAAAACATCATTTATTTTATTTTTGTTAGCCATTAAAAGATATCACAACTACAAGATTTGTATCTTGTTTCTCACACTGAGAGCAATCAACATTTTCTCAACTGGCTAATACGGTACCAAACCTTTTTCTTGTAATACATAAAGTGAAACACATATATTATATAGAGTCATTACACACAGAGTGATCTATTTCAAGTGTTTATTTCTGTTAATATTAATGATTATGGCTTACAGTCAATGAAAACCCAAAGTTCATTATATCAGAAAATTAAAGTAGGGAGGATGAAGGGTCTGAGATATAAAATATTAATAGGTATCAGAGGCTTCACCTTGTATGGTTGTGAGAGTCACAACCACTATAAAAGCATATCACGGCTACTGCAGTCCCCAGCATGGTGCGTATAGAGTAGGGAGGATGAAGGGTTAAAAGCCACACTGTCATATTCCACGAGACATCAAAGGGTGAATATAATATTGATTTATTAGTCAACGTGTTTCAGGGCTCCCTGGCCCGTTCCACAAGACAAATCAATATCATATTGCCAAGTTTCAATGTGTTGACTAATAAATCAATCATTTATTCACCCTTTGATGTTTTGTGGAATACGGCAGCGTGGTATCCTTCCTGCTTCAATGTTCTAAGATAATGACCTTTAGGTTTTCATTGACTGTAAGGCAAGGTCACACATACCATCTTATTTGGGCTTAGATCTTTTTGTTGGGATCTTTTTAGTCATTTTTTTTCTAAGTCCAAAAACGCATATGCGTTAACACATGTGTGTGCGTTTTTCTAAAACGCATGCGTTTTAGTGCATCATCCCAAAAAACACTGCTAGCAGCGTTTTTGGGTGTATTAAAAAGAACACATGCTTTTTTAAAATGGGGTCCTTTGGGAGATGCATGCGTTAATGCATGCTACATATAGGCACCATGCATTAACGCATGTATTTTTTTGGAATAAATGACTAAGTCCAAAAAACGGCCAGGACCTCAGGGGGCACTATTGGCACCCTAAATTTAACAGATACGATTTTCCTAAGGGCTTAAAAAAGCGGATTGGCATGTGTGACCCTGGCCTAAGCCACAATCATCAATATTTACAGAAATAAACACTTAGATCACTCTGTAATGACTCTATATAATAGATGTGTTTCACTTTTTGTATTGAATTACTGAAATAAATTAACTTTTTGATGAGATTCTAATTCATTGAGATGCTCCTGTACATTTAAAGAACCACTCCAGCGGTGTAATAAAAAACGCTGGAGTGGTGCGTTAATCAGTGGTCACACTCCAGCACTCCAGCACCCCAACTCTGGGTGGTCTCCCACACATTTGCTGCTCTCTTTATCTCATGTTCTGCAGGATAACAGCGGCTCTCTCCTCTCCTTAGGTGGCTCTTTGACCGGTTGGTCTGTAAATATTATGCGTTTTGTGGTGTCCTGTTTGGTCTCTGCAGCCTGACGAACCTCGCTGTACTAAGTGCAGTCTGCTGCATAAAGGTCTGCTACCCTACGTACGGTGAGTGACAAGTTTTATGGATAATGCTTAGGTTTCGCGTTTTCCCCCATAGTTACACAACAATCTTAACGCCTTGTTCACACATTGCTTTTTTTCGTAGAAAGACAGTAAAGTGAGTGCGCTTTCTGAAATCTTTTGCACATGCTGCCTATGTTTTCTTTGAGATTCAGACCTTCAAAGCCTCAATTCTTCTTTAGCTCTGCATTATATCAGTTTCTTCAACACTTTTATAGTGTTTTCACACATTCAAATAAATGGGTGGAAAAACTGCAAGTAAAACGCATGGATTTTATGCAGAATTTTTCCTACCAACACTTGTTTTTGCAACAGAAAAATCTCCTGCAAATACTAATCGTGTACATGCAATGGTCGCAAGGAGCGGGGTACCCAACCATCCTCAATTAGTCAGGGGAATGTCATGGTGGCTGTCCCGGCGATCGTGGTCCTGACCGAGTAGGAAAATAAAGTCTTTGGCCCTTTTCACATCTATGCGTTGGTGCATTCAACCTGCGTTTGGTGCCCTGCGCTAGCGCAAATGCAAGCGCAGGTGCATTTTCATGCAAACACATCAGCGCATAGATGCACCACTCCTGCACTCGCCCATTACCTGCTATGGGGAGCGCAGGAGCCAACATCCCGGAAGCGCCAGTGTAAATGGGCAGACGTCACTGCGCATGCGCTTGTGACGCTACACCCGGAAACGTTTTATGTGACGTTTCCGGGTGCAGTGTCACCAGCGCATGTGCGGTGACATGTGCCCATTTACACAGTCGCTTCCGGGGATGGCAGCTTCTGCGCTCACCTGCGCTCCCCATAGTAGGTAATGGGGGCACCAGGCGCAGGTGAGATGCTGGCATCTATGCGCCTATGCGTTGGCTGTATCTGTCCCTAAATGCCCCTGCGCCAGCATTTGCACTGGTGCAGGGCAGGCAGAGCAGCCTAGCGCATTCAGCGCATATATGTGCAAAAGGCATTTATCGTGGCACCACCTGTGGAGTCTGGTCAGGGATGTCCAGTGTTGCCGTTTGGACCCCAAGGGATAGATGTAGTGGCAGCTTAAGTGTATCACTCCCCACAGGCGAGTGGACCCCCAGGGTTTGGTATTAGAGTCAGTGTAGATAATGGTCGTAGTATTGCAAAAAGTTGCAGAAGGAGTGGACAGACACAGGTGTTGCAGCTTTAACCAGGTTCTTTACTCTTGTTCCTTTCAGTGGAGACCCAGCCGGCGTAATGTGCTCTTTCAGATTGCAGCTTGGCCAGCCCTCAGATACTCCAGAAACACTTCACTGAGACACCTTTCATAAGCCTTTTTCTGCTGCCTTTCTCTATGCACTGATCTTCTCTTCTTCCTTCCCCCGCACCTTCGTGCTACTAGTCTCAAGGCAGGCGACTGCGGGCCCTGTCGAGTGATGGCTTAGCACATCCTCTTGACCCACTATAGTCACTGTGCCTGGGAGTGTACATGGAATTGGCTACTGCACATGCAGTCCAGAAGCCTCTGGTTTCCTGTCTTGAAAATACCGTTTCACACCAGATAGGGCCCAGTCCCCTCATGCAGCTAGTTCCTCTATCAACAAACTGAATGGTAGTTGTAGATTCGGGGTCCCTTTGGCCAGGATTCGGTGGTGACCTACCCATTCATCCCCGTCTGCCCCAGCTCTAGCCTCCCCTAGAACACCATCTTACTGCTGCTTCCTCCTCTCTCCTGCAGAATTACTGTGTTCCCACCCCCTAAACTACTCCTTCCTCCAGCTAGCAGATGGGGTCTGCTCTAGGTGAGTTTCTTCCACTCTTCATCCCCTGGCCTGGAGTTGGGAATGATGTTGATTGAAAGATGTGTGTCTCAGGTTCGTGTCCCTGTCTTACCTGAGGGCAATTGCACCACACCTGTGGAGTAGATGCAGTAACACTGTAACGACTAAGACGCAGAGGCTCCACATACACATAGACTCCCAATACATTAGACGTACAGTTTTCAGCCTCAGGATATAAGCAGGAATGTTTCTATTCACTCACCGCAAGCAGATATCTTTAAAATAGAGTCATATTTGAAAGTTATTCTTAGTATTGCAGTATCTGCCATGATTTCCTGCAGACTCACTTTATGTTCCTACTCTATTTGCAGGTAACAAGTTTTCCTCCTCCCATTCCCGAGTGTTGCTGCTCTGTGTCTGGGCCTATGCCTTCGTCTTTGCAACAGCGCCCCTGGCAGACTGGGGAAGTTACGGTCCTGAGCCATATGGCACTGCCTGCTGTATAGACTGGAAAGTGGCCAACCAGGAGCACAGAGCCATCTCCTACATCGTGGCACTGTTTGTGTTCTGCTATATCATTCCCTGCTCGATAATCCTAATCTCCTACACCCTCATTCTGCTCACCGTGAATGGAGCAAGAAAGGCCGTGCAGCAGCATCTGTCCCCACAGAACAAGGGAAGCGGGGTCCACAGCCTCATTATCAAGGTGAGAGATTGTACAGTGTTCAACATCTCTATACATAATCACCAGTTTTGCGCTTCCGGCCACTGTGCCGCTATCAAGCGATGGCGCCTGCGCAAAACTGGTGATTATCCGGAAGCGCCACCATATTAGCACACCCAAAGCTGCCGGCTGCTGCCTGCAGGGTCTCGTGCCCACACACCCCCGCACCTCCCCTACAGCACCCACATGCTCCTGCAATAAACCCCCACATACCCCCGCAGTACACCCTTGCACCCCCCTCCAGTGCCTGCTTCCTCCCCACAGTAGACCCCGCGCCCCCCTTCGCCGCCCGCACCCCCCGAAAACTTAGCTCTTCTAGATAGGACCTTTGGTGATGTCACAGTCATGTGATCATTCACATGACCGTGCATCACCCTAGCTCCGCCTCCTCTACTGCTACACTGCTTCCCAGCTAGGACATGGAGCTGTCACAGCTGGGAAGGAGAGAAGAGGAGGCACACAGCCAGAAGGGGGGAACTGACACATTAAAGACGAAACAAAGACACATAACAGAGGAACACAAAAACTCCACACAGAGAAGAGGGGTGCTGAAACACTAAAGAGGCTGAGCTAACAAGTAAGTGCAGCACACAAACATAAAGGGCTCCAGAAACTCTGAAGGGGGGGGGGGGCACAGAGACAAGGGGTGACCACAATGACTGAAGGGGGCACAGACACATAACAGGGCATCACAAAGACTCAAGGAGGCCAGAGAAATAAAGGGGGTAACATAGACACAGAAGGGGGGGGCAGGGAAACATAAGAGGGAACCACAACCACTCAAGGGGAGCAAAAAGATGGAAGGAGGGTGCAGAAACATGAAAGAGAGGAAGCAGGGAAGGAAGTGGGCCACAGACACATAGAGGGGTCCAGAAACACAGAAGGAGGGCCAGACAGACAAGGGGTCACCACAATGACTAAAGGGGGGCAGGGACTGTGAAAGGGGGCAGACAGACATAAGGAAGGACCTCAAAGATTAAAGGGAGCAGAGAGATGAAGGAGGTAACATACACACAAAAGGAGTGGCCACTGAGACATAAGAGGGGACCATAAACACTGAAGGGTGGCCACAGAGATGAAGGGGGTAGCATTGACTCAAAAGGGGGGAGCAGACATACATAACAGGGGACCAGAAATACTGAAGGGGGCCAGAGAGATTAAAAGGGGGAGGGCATAGAGATAAAAGGAGGGCAGGGGCAGAGAGGAAAGGGGAACAGAGGTGCCAGAGACACAAGGCGGAGCACAGAGCTAAACACAGCACAGGGTGCTCAAAGGGAGTGCAGGGGGCCCACAAAGAGCACAGCGTGCCAGTGACGCCCTCCTGATGCGATAGCATCGGGCCTATTTTCTAGTGTAAGAAGAATCTCCAGAACCAACCACCATCTGACTACATGACAATGGATATATGCGATTCGCTAAACATAACAAACACTAACCCCCAATCTCTAATCCCCTGGTAAATAACGAGGCTGCACACTAGAATGGATTTAAATGGCTACAGCACCTTTATTAAACAAACAACATAAAATTTCCATGTTTTAACATAACATAACAAGTCCCCAGGGGATGGTCCTCGAAGCCTCAAAACGTTTATGATAAACCAACCATACCAAACTCAAGGTTGGACTTTTTTATGAACTCTAGCCGAATTGCACCAGCTCAGGGGCACAAGTTCACAACCTGTCTTCATTAACCCTTAAATCCAAAAAAGCTGCCGCCCATCCAGGCCTACCATTGGAATTCCACCACATGTCCGCACATGTGCACTTGAGGGGTCCAGAACCTTATTGGTCCCCCCCCATTGCTCCGCCACTAGCCACCATCCACCAACTTCGAGGACCCTCCCCCCTGCCAAGATGCCGTGACAAGAACATAAAATTGTCATTATTGTTAAACCCCCTAGATAGAATTAAGCATTAAAATCGCTGCAATTTAAATCTCTAAATCGATCTTAAAGAAAAGGAAAAGCCATCAAAAAAGGGAGGGTGGGTGGTGATTGTCCACAAAGGACCCCCTCTGCTGTTAGGATTGCCCAACGTTAAACCCCCCCCCCCCCCCGTGGACAGTCACCCCTTTTATAACCCCCCAATAAACACGCCCCTTTCAAGGATTAAATTCCGCCTCCACTGCCCCATAGCAAATTAACCTCATCACCCATCACTACTTGTTGATAGGGTGTTCCTCTAAATCCCCTCCCGCATTAGCCCTGTCATGCAGACCTCCCTTGTATGGCAGAAGCCCCTAGTATGGCCTCATAGAAAATAATGCTAGATGTATCAGAGGATCAGTAATGTGTGTGCACAGTGATTCCACGAGCAGAAGAATGAGTGCAGCTCTGGGGTATAATACAAGGCATGGGCGTACCCAGCGTGGGGCATGGGGGGGCAACTGCCCCCCCTAGAAGGGAACCTATCACCCCCTTTAGCCAGTGGAATATCTACGGGAACCTGGCGGCGCATTTTCCAAGGGCGCAGCAGGGGGGGCACCACCTGGCCTCCTGCTACAGCGCCCGAGGTCTCTCCCCGCCGGCCACATCTTCCGTCTACCCCCCACAGTGTGAGCCGGCTTTTCTCTGCTCCTGCTATCAGCTGACAGCGGGGGCAGAGAATCTGAAGCCGCCGACTCCTGCAGTCATTGTACACAAAGTGTCTATTAGACGCTTTGTATGTACAATGGAAGCCCTGATTTCCGGCATTTCCAGGTCAGGGCCACATCATCAGGTCACCTGATTACACTGATGATGTCACCCGGCAGAGGCGACAGAGGGATGGCGCCGCAGCATTCCACATTGAAGCTGAGGAAGACAGGGGCATTAATGTAATTAGGGGAAGGGGGATAGGGTTGGGGGGTGTATGAGGAGCAAACTGGCGGGAGAGGATAGGGGGTGTATGAGGAGCAAACTGGGGGGAGAGGATAGGGGGTGTATGAGGAGCAGAGTGGGATGAGTATGAGGAGCAAACTAGGGGGGAGATGATAGGGTGTGTATGAGGAGCAGAGTGGGGAGAGTATGAGGAGCAAACTGGGGGGAGAAGATAGGGGGTGTATGAGGAGAAGAATGGGGGGAGCATGAGGAGCAAACTGGGGGAACAAGGTGGGGAGAGAGTATGAGGCACAAGCTGGGGGAGTATGAAGAGCAAACTGAGAGGACACGGTAGGGGGAGGAGTGGATGGTGGGAGTATGAGGAGCAAACGGGGAGTAGGGTGGGAGGAGTGGATGGGGGGTGTATGAGAAGCAAACTGGGGGGAAAGGGTGAGGGGGAAGTATGAGGAGCAAACTGGGGGAGAGGGTGGGGGGAGAATATGTGAACCAAACAGGGGGAGAGGATGGGGGGAGTATAAAAGGAGCAAACGAGGGGGAGAGGGTGGGGGAGTGGTGTATGTGGAGACAGCATGAAGAGAAAATGGGGGATTTGAAGACACAATACGAGGCAAGGGGAGATGGGTATAGACACAGTATGTGGAGGGCAGTATGGGAAGCAAGAGGGTAAATTTGAGGATTCAGTATAAAGAGTAAGGGAAAGATGGCTGTGGCACAGTATGTGGAGTAAGGGGGGATTATATGGGTGTGGAGACAATATGCGGAGTGAGGGGCATGGTTGCGACACAGTATGTGGAGTGAGGAGGGATAGGTGTGGACACAGTATAAGGAGTTAGGGGGGGGTTATATGGGTGTGGATACAGTATAAGGAGTGAGGGGGGATGGCTGTGGCACAACATGTTGAATGAGGGGGTTCAGTGTGGACAGTATGAAGTGTGAGGGGGATGGCTGTGGGACAGTATGTGGAGTGAGGGGGGATCGGTGTAGACACAGTATGTGGAGTGAGGGGGATGGCACAGAATAGAGTGTGAGTAGTGTGGGGTTGTATTGAGAGGGGGCAGCATGCAGGGACAGTATTTGAGGATGGGGAGTTTGAAGAGATAGAACAGTATAAACAGTGGGCAGTATAGGGGGACATGGTGTTAGATGACAGTGTGACTGCCCTGGAGGGAGAGGGCAGTGTGGAGCGCATGTGCCATGAGAGGGACAGTGTGTAAATCATATTATTGCAGGGAACAGTGAGGAGGAGCAATTATTTATTCTAGGGCACAGTGTAGGGCAGATATTTTTACTTAGGAGAATTTTGACAATTCTGCTATTTTTAAGGGTATCGTGCCGGTATGTCCTGCAGAAGACTGGAGAAGATGGACGTCTGCAGAGATGAACTGCGGATATGAAAAGTCATCAAGGTGCCTGGACAAGATGAAGGAAAGAAATAGACGACCCCGATCGGAGACAACATCAACTGTAAGGTACCTGGATGTAAATAATTATTTGTGATAATGACTAATTCTTATGAGTACTGTGGTTCCTGTATGCTTCTATTGATGGCTGGTAACAACAACTCCCAGTACCCTTACCATTGTTAAGGATGTAGTAGGAGTTGTAGGTTCATGCAGTACAAATGTGTGACCTGACATTACAATTGTTTCACCAAGTACTGATGGTGGTTGTGATGATGAATTGTGTTAATGATGAGGGTTCTGTTTATGTATTTCTGTACCACTGGTGGGTCTGGTAATGTATTGATGTGGGTTTTGACATAGTGCTTCTGTATTGATAGAGGTTATATGGATGTACTAAAGTCCAAGGATATATCCGGCACTACCGACTCTTGACCTTATACACACTCCAGGCCGCTGGGACCTGCGCACATAGGGCTCTATTTAGGGCTAGGTGTTGCACAATCCTGTAAGTCCATTATTATACTGCTTTAACCCCTTAAGGACCGAGTCACTCTGCAGCTTAATGACCAGACCATTTTTTGCAATTCTGACCAGTGTCCCTTTATGAGCTAATATCTCTGGAACGCTTCAACGGATCCTAGCGATTGTGAGATTGTTTTTTCGTGACATATTGGGCTTCATGTTAGTATTAAATTTAGGTCGATAATTTTTGCGATTATTTGTGAAAAAATCAAAAATTTGGCAAAAACTTTGAAAATTTGCAATTTTCAAATTATGAATTTTTATTCTGCTAAACCAGAGAGGTATGTGACACAAAATAGTTAATGAATAACATTTCCCGTATGTCTACTTTACATCAGCACAATTTTGGAAAAAAAATTTTTTTTCGTTCGGACGTTATAAGGGTTCAAAGTTCATCTGCAATTTTTCATTTTTCCAGCAAAATTTACAAAACCATTTTTTTTGTGACCACATCACATTTGAAGTCCCTTTGAGGGGCGTACATGACAGAAAACACCCAAAAGTGACACCATTCCGAAAACTGCACCCCTCAAGCTACTCAAAACTACATTCAAGATGATTATTAACCCTTCAGGTGCTTCACGGGAACTAAAGCAAAGTGGAGGGAAAAAATGGTCATTTTAATTTTTCCAACAAAAATGATCTTTTATCCTCAATTCTTTCATTTTCACATGGGCAACAGGATAAAATGGATCCTAAAAATTGTTGGGCAATTTCTCCTGAGTACACCGATACCTCATATGTGGTCATAAACCACTGTTTGGGCGCACGGCAGGGCTCAGAAGGGAAGGAGCGCCATTTGACTTTTGGAGCTAATTTTCCATTCAAAATGTCAAATGGCGCTCGTTCCCTTCTGAGCCGCTGTGTGCAAACAGTGGTTATGACACTATGAGTATCATGTATCAGGAGAAATTGCAACAATTTTTAGGATCCATTTATCTGTTCCCTATGTGAAAATTAAAAAATGTAGGCTAAAAGAAAATTTTTGTGGAAAAAAAAGTACTTTTTCATTTTTACGGATGAATTTGTGAAGCACCTGGGGGTTCAAAATGCTCCCCACTCATCTAGATAAGTTGCCTGGGGCCTCTAGTTTGTAAAATGGGGTCACTTGTGGGGGAGCTCCAATGTTTAGTCACACAGGGGCTCTCCAAACGCGACATGGTGTCCGCTAACAATTTGAGCTGATTTTTCAGTCAAATTGTTAGCGGACACCATGTTGCGTTTGGAGAGCCCCTGTGTGCCTACACATTGGAGCTCCCCCACAAGTGACCCCATTTTGGAAACTAGACCTCCCAGGGAACTTATCTGGATGGGTGGTGAGCATTTTGAACGCCCCAGTGCTTCACAAATTAATCTGTAAAAATGAAGAAAAAAAAATCTTTATGGAAAAAAAGTACTTTTTCATTTTTACGGATGAATTTGTGAAGCACCTGGGAGTTCAAAATGCTCACCACCCATCTAGATAAGTTCCCTGGGGGGTCTAGTTTCCAAAATGGGGTCACTTGTGGGGGAGCTCCAATGTGTAGGCACACAGAGGCTCTCCAAACGCGACATGGTGTCCGCTAACAATTTGAGCTGATTTTTCAGTCAAATTGTTAGCGGACACCATGTTTCATTTGGAGAGACCCTGTGTGCCTAAACATTGGAGCTCCCCCACAAGTGACCCCATTTTGGAAACTAGACCCCCCACGGAATTTATCTAGATGGGTGGGGGGAGCATTTTGAACCCCCAGGTGCTTCACAAATTCATTCGTAAAAATGAAAAAGTACTTTTTTTTCCATAAAAAGTTTCTTTTTTTATTTTTACAGATTAATTTGTGAAGCACTGGGGTGTTCAAAATGCTCACCACCCATCTAGATAAGTTCCATGGGGGGTGTAGTTTCCAAAATGGGGTCACTTGTGGGGGAGCTCCAATGTGTAGGCACACAGGGGTTCTCCAAACGCGACATGGTGTCCGCTAACAATTTGACTGAAAAATTAGCTCCAATTGTTAGCGGACACCATATCGCATTTGGAGAGCCCCTGTGTGCCTAAACATTGGAGCTGCCCCACAAGTGACCCCATTTTGGAAACTAGACCCCCCAGGGAACTTATCTAGATGGGTGGTGAGCATTTTGAACCCCCAGGTGCTTAACAAATTCATCCGTAAAAATGAAAAAGTACTTTTTTTTCGATAAAAAGTTTCTTTTTTCATTTTTAGATTAATTTGTGAAGCACTGGGGCGTTCAAAATGCTCACCACCCATCTAGATAAGTTCCCTGGGAGGTCTAGTTTCCAAAATGGGGTCACTTGTGGGGGAGCTCCAATGTTTAGGCACACAGGGGCTCTCCGTACCCAACATGGTGTCCGCTAACAATTGGAATTATTAGCGTACACTATGTCGCATATGGAGAACCCATGTGTGCCTAAACATTGGAGCTCCCCCACAAGTGACCTCATCTTGGAAACTAGACCCCCCAAGGAATGCATCTATATGCATAGTGAGCACTTTGAACCCCCAGGTGCTTCACAAATTGATCCGTAAGAAGGAAAAAGTACTTTTTTTTCACACAAATTTTCTTTTTTCATTTTTACTGATCAATTTGTGAAGCACCTGGGGTTCAAAGTGTTCACTATGCATCTAAATACAGCGAAGCTCATTTTTATTCTTTTTCTAGGACTACTTCTAGAAAAAAAATGGCGTGGGGCTCCGCCATATTTTTGGTCCAGCCAGGTACAACTTGGCAGCTACGGATTGCCACCAACCCCCAGCTGCCTCGTTGTACCTGGCTGGCAACCAGAAATACAGCAAAGCCTTTTTTTTTTCTAGAACTAATTCTAGAAAAAAAAAATGACGCTGGGCTCCGCCATATTTTTGGTCCAGCCAGGTACAACTAAGCAGCTGGGGGCTGGAATCCGCAGCATGGAGAGGCCCAAGCGTTCTGGGCCTCCCATGCTGCGAATTGCAGCCCGCAACCGCTCCAGAAAATGGCGCATTCATTGAAGCGCCATTTTATGGCGCTGTACCCAGACTTTTCCAGTTGCCCTGGTGCCGGTGGCAAACTGGGTAATAAAGGGGTTAATGCCAGCTTTTTATTGGCAGCTGGCACTAAGCCCGAGATTCATAATATAGGGCCAATGTTAGACCCGCCATTAGGAATCTCTGGTAAATAGTCAGAAAATACACACATAGAAAAATCTTTTTATTTGAAAAAAAAACACAAACAAAATTCGGACTCCATCTTTATTATAAAGATCCGACGTAGTCCACAACGAAGGTCCCACGACGCTCGATCGCCTCTGACGTAGTCCACAACGAAGGTCCCACGACGCTCGATCGCCTCTGCTCAATCCAGAGACTGCAGCAAGGGATCAAGTGTCCTCTTCCTACAGTCTCGGGGGTCAGAGTTATGGTGCACTGTATGACAATGATCTGTTATACAGTGCACCATGACTATGATCCCAGAGACTATAACAAGAGGACACTTGATCCCTTGTTGCACCCATCCATCCACCTATGCACCCATCATCCACGCACGCACACAACCACGCACGCACATCCAAGCACGCACATCCAAGCACGCACATCCACACACTAACATCCACGCACGCACACATCCACGTACGCGCACATCCACGCACGCACATCCAAGCATGCACATCCACACACGCACACATCCACGCATGCTGACATCCACGCACGCACATCCACGCACACACATCCACGCACGCTGACATTCACGCACGCTGACATCTACGCACGCATGCTGACATCCACGCACATCCACACACACATCCACGCACACATCCACGCACACATCCACATCCAAGCACATCCACGACACATCCACGTACTCACACATCCACGTACGCACATCCACGCGTACACATCCACGCACGCACATCCACGCACGCACATCCACGCACGCACATCCAAGCATGCACATCCACACACGCACACATCCACGCACGCACATCCACGCACACACATCCACGCACGCATGCTGACATCCACGCACATCCACACACACATCCACGCACACATCCACGCACACAATCCAAGCACATCCGCGCACACATCCACGTACTCACACATCCACGTACGCACATCCACCCGTGCACATCGCAGCACATCCACGCACGCTGACATCCACGCACGCTGACATCCACACACGCACACATCCACGCACGCTGACATCCACGCACGTACACATCCACGCACGCACATCCAAGCACGCACATCCACGCACGCACCCATCTACCCACGCACGCACCCATCCATCCATCCATCCACTCATCCATCCACCCACCACATCCATCCATCCACCCATCCATCCATCTATTCATTCATTCATACTTACCCACCGATGGATGAGGAGGAGAAGCCCCTGAGAAGAGGAGGGGCCACACCGGAGACTGCAGAGGAGGAGCGGAGGCCGACGAGCTCGTGCAGCCCGCCGGAATAGGTGAGCGGGGCTTGGGAAGGGGGGGGGGGCAGGGGGTTGGATGGGGTACCCCCTGGGGGTGGGTGGGGAGTACGAGCAGGGGGAGGGGGCCCTGCACCTGGACCGGCGGGCGCATGAGCCCGCCGGCAGAAAAAGCAGCCTGGAGGAGAGAAGGAGGAGGGCGGGTGGATGGCGGGACGGGTATGGGGGGTGCAGGCTGGACACAGGGGGGAACCCGGACACAGGGGAACCCAGACACAGGGGGGGCTGGACACAGGGGGGGCGGGACAGGACATGGGGGGGGGGGGAGCTGGATGGAGCGGGGGCTGGAGCCTTAGGTGATAGCTGGCGGGTGCGCCGGGTGTGCAGCCCGCCGGCAGATAAATATGATCCAGGGGGGGGACATGTGTCTGGAGCGGGAGGGGGCTGAGTAGGGGGAGGGCACCCGCCGATCGGCCCCTCTAGATCTGATTGGAGAGCTCCAATCAGACCTGGAGGGGTAAATCTGTCTGAATCGCTCCGATCGGCAGTTTCAGTTTTACACTGCCGATCGGAGGGGTCCTGGGCAGGGGGGGGTTAACAGGGGTGCCCACACCTCTGCCCCTGACCCTCAGCTGTCACTGACAGCTTTTAGAATTGAACTGTCACTGTTCGTTTAGAAGCAGTGACAGTTCAAAGCCATGACGAGTATACTCGTCATGATGCGGGAACTGACATCTTTTCATGACGAGTATACTCGTCATTGGTCGTAAAGAGGTTAAAGATGAAAAAAAGGAGGCACTCACCATTCGATGCTCTGTATTTTTTAATGTACATTTTTGCCAGGTTACATTACAGCCAGGGAGGGGGTGATGGAGGCCAACAACGGCACCGTTTCGCAGTGATTCCGCATCAACGAGGATAAGTAATGTAATGTATGTACACAGTGACTCCACCAGCAGAATAGTGAGTGCAGCTCTGGAGTATAATACAGGAGGTAACTCGTGATCAGTACAGGATCAGTAATTTATGTATACAGTGACTGCACCAGCAGAATAGTGAGTGCAGCTCTGGAGTATAATACAGGATGGAACTCAAGATTAGTGCAGAATAATATACACAAAATTACAATTAAGGTACTCTTACACATAGAGATATCTGTGCAGACATTGCTTGCAACTTACTGGTTGCAGTGAAATCATGGACACATTGTTCCGTTTTGTGGCTGTGTACAAATGTAACAATGTGTCCATGATTTCACTGCAACCAGTGAGTTGCACATATATTTCTGTGTGTAATAGTACCTTTACTGTATATACATAACTCATTAGCTATAAAAATGTTTATAGTTGGACATAAGATTTTAACGAAGACTCCATAATATAAAGGAAAATTCCACCCTATATTTTATATATAAAAAGCTTGGATCTGGATTAATGTACTCTGTCCCTTGATGTGCTGTTGTCACTGAGATATAGGGTAAGTTCACACTTACCGGCGGGTTTCTGGGCGGCGGGTGGGCGGAACCCGCTAGGAAGCTCCGGCGCCGTGCACCGGCTTCCGTGCGGGTATGTGCAGCGGGAGCCGGGCGGTATCCGGCGGCTGCCCAGCGGGTTCTCGGCGGCGATTCTGCAGCGGCTGGAAGCAGCACATGTTTCTGCTTGCAGCCGCTGCAGAACCGCCGGTTTTTACAGCATGTTCATTCTTTGCTAACCCGCTGGGAAACCTGCGGGTTAGCAACGGATGACGCTGGGGAACCGCCTTAATGTGCACAGCCTTGGGCTGTTTACATTAGTTTTAATGTTAATCCAAACGCTGGTTTGGATTAACATAAATTAACATAAAACTAATGTAGGCAAAACGGCGGTTTACACAGGTAAACCGCCGAAAAACAGCCCAGTGTGCACATACCCATATACAGATATTTTCACCTCCTGTCAAGCAGAACATTGAACACATTGATGTTTCTCCTTCACATTTGGCTGAAGACATCATTGTGGTGGCGAAGGTTTATCTTGCGTTCTGTGTGTATCTTTTAATGAGCAGGCATAGAAAAGAACGGACGTCGGACTTGTGATAATAGCATTTGGCTCGTAGTCCACTCATTAAAATGATGAAATTAAAAAAAGAAAAAAGAAAAATAATTAAAGTTGTTAAAATCTTCTGCACTCTGTCAGTGCCGTGCACAAAATGCAAGTGTAATTAATCTATAATTAAGTAGCAAATTCGCAGCAAACAGTAAAAAGAAGAAAATGTCTGCAGGATCCATATAAACTTACGTTACAATATAAATGGATTGTCCCCATTTAGCTAACTATATAACTTTATAGCCAATATGCTCTCTCATTAGAAAACACAAAAACTGAGAATTTTCACCCTCCCCGGGTTCAGCTCAGAGGTGCTGAGCTCATGGATTGTCTGCAGCGCTGATAATGTCAAGACACCACTGCAGCCAAACAACAAAGGACAGGGCAGCGGTGGAGACTCAGCACTGGACCCGGGGAGGGTCAGTAAAGCTCAGTGTGTGTTTTCTCATGTAACTAAGCATAGGGGCAAATGTTAGTTGAAACTAGTGAAGAGCGAGTACTCCCATGCTCGGGTTCTTGGTACTTGGTCAGCAACCTCAGGGTTTACGCCTAGTTAACAGGTGTGTGGATGAAATCCAACAGCCCAACTTGTACGACTGCTGTCTGTGGCCAAAAAAACGCCCCAACATACAGATTGGCACAGTTTCCTAATTTATTGCTGATTAGCACAAAACATTAACAATCACACATTCATATAAATGCAAGAAATTGCGGTCAAAGCCTGTGTTGCAAAAAAAATGGCATAGCATACTGCGTGTTCCCCACCCACCCCAACACCTACGCCCGTTACTGGTGCTTCTGGCCACAACATGAGAACCCAGCCTGTGGCGGAAGTTATTGGCATTTTCTCCTCCTTAGATTAATCTGGAATATTCCTTTTATCTCTACAGCTCAGTGTTGCCGTCTGTATAGGCTTCCTCTTGGCCTGGACACCGTATGCTGTCGTTGCGATGCTGGCGGCTTTTGGTGATGCCAGGTTTGTGCCACCTATAGCATTTGCCCTGGCAGCTGTGTTTGCCAAGTCTTCGACTCTCTATAACCCTATGGTATATCTGCTGCTGAAGCCGAACTTTCTGAATGTGATAACCAAAGACTTGTCCGTGTTCCAGACCGTGTGTGCGGTGGTGTGCAGCAGCTGCAGAACACCGGTTAACCGGGCACAGTGTTTGCAGGACACCACTGTGGGCATGCCGGGCGCTTGTCAGAACTGTATGGTGGCTTTCGAGTGTCTCAATAATTACCCGGGATGTTGCAATTTGGATCCTATGGATGCTAACCAACCTACACACCTGTCTCTGGTACCGAGTCCTGCAGGCAAAGTGGAATCACCGGCCTCCGTCCATCTGGTGGTTTATTCCACCAGACAAAATCCAAGACTGAGGCCATCGAGGTCCCTCTGGGATCACTGCCACCAGACTGCATGAAAAACTTTCTGTAATTACTTATGTAGCCTGTTCTAGATTGTTAAAATTCCTGCTGTATTCTGCTCACACCATTAAAGGTACAGTAAGGGCTTGTGGGTGACATGTCGTGTCACACGTGTAGCGGACGAGGGGAGTGGAGCAGGAAGGGATTACATGCAAGGGAGACTGGGAGGCTAGTCTGGCCCTGCACTTGGGGTCCCTGACTAGCCGTGCTCCCGGAGGTACCTCTGAAGTTGAGGAGGTTCTGGCCACCACCCTATCCCTCAAATCTTTAACTTGCCCTAAGCTTAGAGCCCCTACCTCCACCCACGGACCAGGAAAAGGACACCACTGCAAATGAAGGGGATAGCAGCTGCTCCAACAGCACGTCTAAACAGCACAGGTCCTAGATTAGAATGAACTAAATCTGTGACGTCTGGTGGAGGGAAGCAGAACTACTTAAGGCTGAGGGGGTGGAGAGCAGAAACCTCATACACACCCCTTCACCTTTACCTCCACCTGCAGAGCCGCAGTCCAGACTAAGGAAAAAAAACTCAATTAAATAGCACAGCAGTAACACTCCAGAACTGAAAAGGCAGTCAATACGTAACATCATGAAGAAGTTTATGTCCTGCATCATAGCAAAACTATCACATGATGGATACACATGTACACAAAAAATGTGCTACTCGCTGGATCATGGCGATGGGATACACACAGTTCTCCGCTGATTAGATACATAGGATACACCTGGACTCTGTTCACATGATAAGTTGCCATCCATTTGCTACAGATCCAGTATTAAAGGAAAGTGGATCCATTACAAGTGGAGCAAAAAGTGCTGCAAAATAAAGCTTCTGCTTTTGAAACAGTAAAAAAGGATATTGGCTTCTGTTTTGCATTTATTTTTGTTCCGTTTGTAAGGGGTGAACATTTGCGGATGTGACAATAACATATAATTTCTTTGTTTTTTAATATTTTTAAACTTTTTTTTTCTGTTTTGTTCTTATTTTATTTATTTTTTTTAGTCAAGAGGGAACTTGAATCTGTGATGTCATGTAAATTCCATACACAGCAATTACTATTGTGACATTAAGGCTGAAGGCACACTGGGCGAGGGACTCGCGTGAGTGCAATGCGAGGGAAACTCGCATTGAACTCGGACCAGTGTTGCCCTATCAGGCAGGGCACACTGCTGCGAGTCCCCCGCATCTAACTCGCAATGCGAGTCAGAAGCATGCTGCGACTGCACGCGATTCCCTCGCGCAAGAGGGCAATAGAAGTGTATGAGGGCAAGAAAAACTCACACCCATACACTACACGGTGCGATACTTGCACCCGTGTTTAGATTTCCCCTGCAGTGCCAGTACAGTAAGCTATCATCTTGTACTGCTGTGACAGCAGCGGTACAAGATGTTTAGCTAATACACTGATGATGGGTGTAAAATAATGTATTCCGGGGTTAATTTAGCTACTACCCCATCAGCATCCTCTGCACCGCATGTGTGCGCAGAGGTTGCTGATGCGGCTCAAATCCCAGTGATGAAGGGGTTAATATGAAGCTGGTGTAGTGGCACCATGTATGTTGAGAGTGTCCTCACTCTCTGCAGACATGGTGTCATTACACCATGTGTGTGCAGGGGTTAATTGTTCAGTAAAATGGGTTAAAAGAACTGTCGGCTTTATAATTTCACTGAGAAAGTCGACGCTCTGTTACTGTCTATGGGGAGCTGTCCCCTCTGCATGGTGCTGAACAGTGCAGCTACTGAAGGCGAGACAGGGCTTCAGCACCATGCAGAGGGGACAGCTCCCCATAGACAGTAACAGAACGCCGGCTTTCTCAGTGAAATTATAAAGCCGACACAAACCCCTGCACACACATGGTGTAATGACACCATGTTTGCAGAGAGTGAGGACATTCTCAACATACATGGTGCCACTACACCAGCTTCATAGTAACCCCTTCATCACCGGGATTTGAGCCACATCAGCAATCTCTGCGCACACATGCTGCGCAGAGGATGCTGATGGGGTTAATAGCTAAAATAACCCCGGAATACATTATTTTACACCCATCATCATTGTATTAGCTAAACATCTTGTACCGCTGCTGTCACAGCAGTACAAAATGATAGCTAACTGTTAGGTATAGCGTGAAATACAAACTAAGGCCACATGCACACTCTGAGTATTTGATGAGTTTTTTACCTCAGGATTTGTAGACAAAACCAGGACTGGAGCAATCAGAGGAAAAGTCTAATAGACACACCTGCACCACTTCTGGATTTAATTATCCACTTCTGGCTTTATCTACAAATCCTGAGGTAAAAAACTCATCAAATACTCAGAGTGTGCACGTGGCCTTAGCGTTTCTATTCCCCGACAAATGCTGTCCGCGGTCATTCAGGACCATGGACAGCATCTCTATCACACGCAGCACACATGCACTCACACCTTACACTCGTAGCATACTCACATCAATACATGCAGGCACACTCGCACCACACAGACCCACAAACACGCATTACACTAGCATCACTGTCGTGCATGAAACACGCTCATGTTTGATGCACGACAGTGTGCCTTCAGCCTATATATATTGAAATTGATGTTCCCCTCAGACCGAAGTTGTTCAATTGGGCAGTGGAGATGACAGATTCTTTCTTTTTTCACAGAGCAAATGTGAATAGAAAAAATAAATCACCGCAATTTCTAGTTTATTCCACATGATGGATCAGTTTATTCACATCTATGGGTGCACAAAATAAAAGATTCCATATGGATAGAAAGTGTAACATCTGGTTTTTATGGCTACATTGTAATTCTTTGACATAGGAAAATGTATTTAGTTTTTACATTATTAGTAATTGCTGATGTATAAAACTGGAATCTGCCTTAGAATGACAAATGAATTTTCTGAATGAAACTCGGACAATTTTACATAGACACTTGTGTACACCCGGCCTTAACAGTCAGGTTCTGGCTGTATAACACGTCTGGCATCTGACATGGATGAGCAGACTCAGCTCCTCAGTCTACTCAACACCCCACACCAGACATACAGTGACATACGATTTTAAAGTATCTTTATGTAGAAATCGGAGTTGTGCTATTCCTCTGTTGTTCCTCCTGGAACATCTAATATATAAAGCCGAGTGTATGTGTCTGTATATCCACTAAAGGAATCTACACCGTTGCATCCACAATCACCAAATTTTGCACACACCCCATTTGACTCAGGGAACATCTATCACTGTGTTTTGGAGGAAAATTTTGACCCTGCGCCTTACAGTGACCAAAAAAAAGCCTATTGACTGTATGTACACATATAGCTCCACCCCGTCATTGCCACGGCCCCTTCATAAGTCTCACGATTTTATAGCCACGTCCCTAATTACTTTGTTACTTTTATCTGCACAATAAACATTCTATTTTGTTATAACTAAGGGCCCTTTCACATCAGCGTTTTTTTAAATTTGCGGCAGATGCGGTGAAAAAACCGCATCTGCCGCAACTGCCGCATAACGGTTCCACTTGCGGCACGGTTGCGGTTTTTTCCATAGGAAGTATAGGGGCACTTGCG
>JARQOC010000006.1:429173534-429200277 GCA_033576535.1 Allobates femoralis
GAGATTGTGGGTGGGGGTTAGAGAACCAAAAATGAACATATGGAAAAACAAAGAATACAGTCAAAAATATATAATTGTAGGAAGTGACCATATGATAGCGAAGCATCTGGATATACGCTATCGAGTGGGGGGAAGGGTGGGCAGAGGATATGGATGAAAGACAAAAAAAAAAATTGTGAAATCTACACCTCTGTGCCAGGAGGCACCAAGAGAGAGCAAGTGTACATAAAAATAAGGGAAACAAAGGTAAACTCCAAAAAAGAGAAGAACCACAGACCTCAATGATTCAAACGATTCACAGTGTTCCAATCGGTTGTAATTTTTTTATATTGCTGATCTGGGGGAAGAGGCGAGATGAACCCGTACGGTTTCCATTTACTGAGTTGGTTTTATGCATGTCTTGACGTCAAGCTTACAACCACGTCACCATCTTTGATAACCAGTAGTTTGACCGTGAAGCCCCAGCGGTAAAGAATATGTCTCTCAGGATTTTTGTATAGGGATCGAATGCCTTGCACCTTGCTAAAGTAGCAGCTGAGAGATCTTGAAAAACCTTGATCCCCTGGAAGGGTGCAGGGAGATCCAGGTTTTCTCCAATGCATCGTAGAAATTTTTCTTTGATGGAGAAAAAATGTATCCTCGCCAAGGTATCTCTAGGTGGCGAGGGATTTACAAACTTGGGTTTAGGCACCCTGTGGATTCTATCCACAACAAGTTCTGAAGTAGGTTGTGAAAGAACTAAGACAACTCAGAATTTTTAACACTTTCGGGAATCCAGCGTAGTCTCGCGTTGTTCCTGCGAGGCCGGTCTGCCTGATCTCCTATTTTATTTCTTAGGTATTGGGAGGTGTCTTTTATCTCGTAGTATGCATCGACCAGGGCATTGTGGGAAGCCGAAATTCCACCTCCAACCGAGATGTACGTTCCTCTAGGTTTCTTACATCTTTTTTCAAGGCATTCACCATCTACTTCATATCGTCCTTAAGGGACTTGTATAAACTGCTCAATAATTTTTGCATCATATTTTTAGTTAACAGAGCATCTGCTGTCATGGGGTCAGCTTTCTCGGGAGGAATGACCTGAGGGTGGCAAGGAGCCCATTTGTGTTTTGCTCCTTGTAGATGCGGTCTGTGCCGCACGCACCTCGTGAAAAATATTCAGTAAGCTTAGTAGGTGAGGTAGTTTTGTGGGGCCTGACTCTGGTCATTTTTACTCCTGTTGGTGAAATTAAAGTAGGGAAGTTCTATGTGTAATCCTTATCTCCGACTGTTAGGCTACGTTCACACATTTGCGTATTTTGCTGCGCTTTTGTGCGCGCGCTTTTTGCCGCGTTTTTCGGCCGCGCGCAAAAAAGCGCAGCAAAATACGCAGGGGCTTTCACACACTGCGCTTTCTTTCCCCCAGAAAGCGCAGTGATGTCACAGAGGGGAGGAAGAATCCAGCTTCCTCCTCCCCTCTGTGACATGTGTGACCGCCCCATTAGACTTCACAGTGTTAATAAACACTGTGAAATCTAAATTAAACAAAAGCAAGTGTGTGAAAAATAAAAAAGAATGAATACATCACCTTCCGACGCCTTCTCCCGCTGTGCGATCCCCGGTTGTAAGTCAGATCTCTTCTGACAGGACCTGTGATGACGTCAGAGGGGGAACGTTACCGGGGCGGTCCCATCGCTGATTGGCTGCTCGCGGTCACATGACCGCGAGTGCCCGGGAACGCATGATGCCCTGATGAAGTGATAACTGAAATCACGAAACCGGTAGGCAAATTACCCATTAAACAGAGTTTTATACATCACTCTGTTTGTCTTCACTGGAGGTCAGCGCGGTGGATCTATGAAACCCAGCACTTTCTGTTAACCCTTTGGATCCTTACTTTTGCTGGGCACCTGCTGCGACCATAACAGAGAGCGGAGTTAGTTGGTTGTGACTTGCACAACCAAATCAGGTGAGTCCTTCCACTAAAGGGGGGCACTGAGGATAATTGTACAAAAGGAAATTACTCTATGTGCGCTCCATTTCCCTTTTTATTACCATTCACTTTGCAGGCAGACATAAGGCACATTGCGTATTTTGAAAAGCGCGCGTAAAAAAACGCGGCAAAATACGCAATGTGTGAACGCAGTCTTATTTCTGCTTCCCTGCCTTTTGTAATTGGAAATGCTTTGTGCCGCTTCTATGGAGGTCTGCGTGATTGGAGTTACCTCATTATGGAATTGGCATGATAGGATTAGTTGTGGTTCAGGCCAATGCGCGGTTACTTGTTACATTATAATATAAGGATTATCCAAGATACATTATCTGGCTTGGTAGAATTAACTGTAGAGAGTAATTCTAGATTTCCAAAGACTGAGTCTGTAACTTGACAAGAACACCAGCAGATGGCAGTTATGTACTGAGTTTCAAAGAGGATATTGTATCCAGCACTATAGTTAGGATTATCAATGTAGTCGTAGTAAAGTGCTGTGTCTAATATTGCTGCAGTGTGTAATTTACACAGATACAGAGGTGTTTTCCAGTATATTGCCACACTGAAGCGAAACTGAGAGCACCAGTGAAAGTTATTATCAGCCAGGCTGTGATATCGCGGTTTGAGTTAAATAGCAGGCTGTGGTATAATGCAGGGAGAGTTTATGAGACTCTGTTATCCAGCGCCCGCACCAGGGGGGGAAGGGAGCAAGTAAGATGACCGCTACCTACTCTGTCTCCCTATTTGTATCGCACACTCACCGCCAGTGCCACCTGCGCAGCAGTGTCTTGCGGACTCCTCCGCTCATTCTCTCGCCACCGGGCTTCACAGGTGCTGCAATCACCGCCACTTGGCAGTCCCGCTCCGGAGGGAGAGCGGGACAGGACAAGAACACAATGAATATCTTCACGTGAACAGCACCAAATAAAAACCTCGAAAAATCTTCCTACTCTAGTCTTTTTAAGTGTGCCAGGGTAATTTAAATAGTAGGACAAGGTCACAGGCTCCTTGACCCAGAAAGGCTGCAGACCCATGTTGTCTTCTCTGCAGCTCTGCATATATGCAGCCCAGGTGCTCCGGACCTCGCTCAGCTGTGTCTGCTGATCTTATACACAGCTCTGATGTGGAGCCAGGTAAGAGCCGCTTCACACTGCGGCGTGATCCGGTCCGGTTCTGTCCGGGAGGACCCAGACAGCCGCGGACCGGATCAGCACACAGGAGTGGGGGGCTAATATGTCCTCCGGTCCGGTGTGCAGCACACGCAGCTGCAGCCGCTGACAGGTCAGGAGCAATGCGCCCGCGGTACTGACTTAGCAGCGGGATCTGCGTGCGCTGCACACCGGACCGGAGGGCATATCATCCCTCCAGTCCTTTGTGCTGATCCGGACCGCGGCTGTCTGGGTCCTCCCGGACAGAACCGGATCGGATCACGCCGCAGTGTAAAGCGGCCCTAAGTAGGTATAAATCCTAGCAAGGATGGTCGGGATTTAGAGTAGAAAAGCTGGGAGCTCTGCTCCTCACGTCCGTCTCCTTTGGCCTCCAGACACATCCACCTCAAAATATTTTCAAGTTATGCCAAAAAGTTTTGGAAGTGAAAGCAAAGCATAAATGACAATTTTTCTCAGAGACATTCACATTAGATTTGGTGTGAATTAATCAGCAGGACCCTGTCCACCGGCTATCCCGTAGTATGTGGCTGCAGGATGGGAGCCATGTGATATCATCTGCGGCTAGGAAAAAGGGATGACTTATCCATCGACATTCGTACTCAGCAAACGCGCCATTTGTCTAGCATGGGCTAGGAAGCACAATAACAGGCACTCAAGAACACGGCCATAGGTCAGAATAGGAATAAACTGGTAAATTATCTAACATACTATATAAAGAACATTTACCTTTTATTATTAACTAGAAAATCCTTTAAACTGATCTACAACATGCACAGAGTTTACATCACGTTTCACCCTACATTCTGCGGCTCAGTTGGGGCCTCAAACAGGATTTGGATGTATGTGATGATGGGGCTTTGACTATAATGATGCAGATTGAGTCACAATGTGCTCTGTCATAGATAATTTTCGGTTGTGTGCCCTTAGTTAAAGCTGGTGGCATGTCATAGTCTATTACATCTTACTGCTTGCGTCCAATAGACCAAAAATTATGTAAAACAGAGCAAGCACACTGTGATTCCATCTGTATCATCATGGACAATGGCCCCGTCTTCTCATACACCCAAATCCCATTTTGTGGGGGTTCAGGCGTAATCCCTAATGGAGCCATGGAATGTAGCATAAAATGCTATGTGAACATAGCCTTAGACAACAAACAAGCAATTATCCCTGTCCATATTTACTCCTTTATGCCCTCTCTTCCTCAGGATGTGCTGGGCCCTGCTCCATTTCACTTAGTTGGATGGTTCCAGTGATACTGGCAAGTTTGGACAGCATGTCTAATGTGGTGGACACTGTAGTAGCATTAATTGTCCATTATCCTGCACTATTCCAATATCCCAGAGCACTCTCCAACAAGACTCCTAATCACCTGTTTAAAGGTCAGTCGTATCTTCACTAGTGAGATATTTGCTTGTTATTAGTGGTATTTTTGAAGTGCTTAAGAAAAACATTCACTTATTAACGAAATTCCTCAGAGAAAATGCCCCAACAAAAGGTAATCTACATATGAAGGGTGAAGTATAGCCTATAAACCAACACAAGTATCAGACAGAGCAAGCACACTGTGATTCCATCTGTATCGTCATGGTCAATGGCCCCATCTTCTAATACACCCAAATCCCATTTTGAGGGGGTTCAGGCGTAATCCCTAATGGAGCCATGGAATGTAGCATAAAATGCTATGTGAACATAGCCTTAGACAACAAACAAGCAATTATCCCTGTCCATATTTACTCCCATATACTCCCTCTATCTCACGATGTGCTGGGCCCTGCTCCATTTCACTTATGTTTGGACAGCATGTCTATTGTCCACACACTAGTAGCATTAATTGTCCATTATCCTGCACTATTCCAATATCCCAGAGCACTTATTAACGAAATTCCTCAGAGAAAATGCCCCAATAAAAGGTAATCTACATATGAAGGGGGAAGTATAGCCTACAAACCAACACAAGTATCACTCCTATTTATGTTTTTTACTGTTTTCACTATGGACACTGTAGCTGACAATAATTTGTGCGAGAACATAGCTATTTACAATGAGGAAGGCCAGTCCAGCCAGCCTAACAAATAGAAAAGTATTTAGTTCTTTAAATTCCAGAAAGTAGGCAGGAGTGAGCCATATTACCTGCAAGACAAAGGAAAGTAGTGTTAGGCGCCACAAGCCAAATTCTAGAAAATAAATTGACAAAATATAGCTTCGGGCTCTTTCGGACGTTTGTGATCATTGTACATGGACTGGCCGCGCATCTCCTGACCGGAGTGTGACTGCTTCATGTACTTCTAAGGGTCTGTCAGTCAGTGCATTCATATCCAATATCAGACTGATGATCACGGGTGTCTGAAAGAGCCCTTAGTGTAGTTGCTTGTGGGCTTGTAACATGATTAAAGGGATATAATAAAATGTCACTAGGATATGACAATATGACATTACATTATGATGGGTAGGTGTCTGAAATCTGCTAAAAAGCGGAAACAATTGGGGGGGCGTGTCCTGGCACCGACTATGCAGGACGCATAAGACCGGAGCTCCGGAATCGGCACCCAGCTAACGGAGAATAACAAGGTCCACGGCCTCGCAAACGCAGCACACAGGAGCTCACCAGCTGCAGCTCGCCGCGAGGAACCGGAGGATGCCGAGACCATCGCTGAGAAGTAAGGAAAGACCGCCAAAGGTGACGGACTTCTTCTCCCCGGGCTCTGCTGCTGTCCCCAGCCCCAAAATGGCGCCAACAGAATCTCAGTCGCGCTCTCCCCGGGCCTCACACAGCCCCAGATCCAGAGGAGAGGAGCGGGAAGATACTACCCCGGTCACCCTAGGCTCCCTGAAAGGTCTACTTGAGGCCCTCCGCAGATCCCTCCAGGCAGACATGCGCGGCTGTATAGGAGAGCTTAGAGAAGAAATGGCCGCCATGGGGGAGCGCACACACCATCTCGAATCTAAGATGGCAGAATTTGCAACAGCTCACAACGAGCTGGCAGACAGCTATCAAGAGGTAGACCAGGATATTAAAGCGCTAAAAGCAGTGACTTGGGACTTGGAGGACAAATTGAGAAAAAACAACATAAAAATCAGAGGCATCCCTGAAGTGGAGGGGGAGGAGAACATTAAAGGAACTGTTCACACATTTTTATGCTCTACACTGCCTGACTGCTCTACTGCTGACCTCCTCCCAGAAAGAGCTTACAGGATCCCAAGACCCCCTAACATCAGACAGGAATTGCCTAGAGACGTTCTAGTGTGCCTCACTTCTCCTAGACAACGAGAACTGATATTACGTCAATTGAGACAGCATCCCCTAAACACGGGGGAGTACAGGGGCTGGCAGGTATACCCAGATCTCTGCCAGGGCACGCTGGCGAGGCGGAGGGACTTTGCCCCATCCTGCAGGGTCCTCCGAGACAGAGGAATACAATATTCCTGGGGCACCCCAGTAAATGTAACTTTTAGGTACAAGGGCAGCAGGCACATTTTCAACTCCCCGTCCAAACTTAAAGCGGCTCTCGGACAATGGAATCTCCAGCGGGCCTCAACCTCCCCATTGCCTTTATCTCCCTTGGAGACCCCTAGGAAACAGCATAGAAGCCATGACAACTCTCCTACCCCTCAAGAGGCTAAAGACTGACTCTCAACAACTAACTTGGGACTGCTGATTCCGTTCATTTGGATTGCCCAGCCTAATCTTCCGGTCGGTTGGTCTGTGGAGTGTGGAGCTAGTGGTCACCATTTCACCATCTTAACTAAGTGACCCCTCTCTGCCTCGGCTGAGGTCTGGAGAGCAAGGAAGCTCACACAGTATCCCCCATACCCTGATCCTGCTGTTTTTAGGAGAGGAACAGGAAAATATTGGTATAATTGTTGGTTATATGTTCTATACCTTTCTTTTTGGCACTATAACTCTTCTTATCTCTTTCTTCTCTGTCCCCCTCCCCCCCCCCCCTTTCACCACTCTCCGCAGCTTGCCTTTCCCTCTGGTACTCCCTAATAACCTCTAATCAACTGTTTTATAAAAGGGTAAATTTATCTTTGCTAATTTGTGGGACACTGAATAATTTTTAAAGATGAGTATCACTGTGACATCATTTAATGTGAATGGTCTCAACGTTCCTAGCAAAAGAGCAATCTTATGGCAACATCTTAAGAAAACACAGAATGATGTTGTATTTTTACAAGAAACGCACCTGTTGAAAAAGGACCACCCTAGGCTAGCCTCAGCTCTGTACCCGACCCAGTTTTTAGCCGGGGGGCTGACCAAAAAGTCAGGGGTGGCTATCCTGATTCACAGATGTGTTTCATTTCAGCTGATCAAAGAAGTAAGCGACCCAGAGGGTAGATACATTATCTTACTATGCCTAATTAACAACAATCCCTACACGCTAGCCTCCATTTACGGACCGAACGTAGGTCAAGTGCGCTACATGAAATCCTTTTTAGCTAAAGTTACTGAACTAGCACAAGGAAGCAAGATCTTGGCGGGAGACTTTAATATCCCGATAAATAAACGCTTAGACTGCTCAAAGCCGAATATCTACAGATCAGAACTGGGACACTTAATCTCTGAACATCATTTTCATGACATATGGAGGTACATGCATTCTGACGAAAAAGACTTCACTTTCTATTCACACCGACATAACTCACAGAGCAGACTTGATTACTTCCTAATTGACGACTCTCTACTCCCAAAATGTTTAGACTCGACTATAGGATCCATTACGTGGTCTGACCATGCCCCAGTGACCCTCAGAATAGCTGATTCTGCGGCCTTCCGACCTCCAGCCAGTTGGAGAATCAATGAACAACAATTGACCTTGCCTTCTAATGTTGAACAACTCTCTGAGGCTATTAAACTTTACTTTGAGGAAAACTCTACAAATGATATGCCACCAGACACTCTGTGGTTTGCCCATAAGGCGGTCCTCAGAGGCTTGTTCATCAAAATAGCGGCTAATCTAAAAGGAAACGCGACCAAGATCTAGTTACGATCCTGGGGAAAATTAAATCCCTGGAGGCGTTGCAGAGAGCCTCCCGGACTGCTGCGATGCCCCCTGATTTGTTGGATGCCAGACGAGATCTCCGCTCCTTACTTATTGTACGAGCGGAACACCAACTTAAAAAGTCTAAGGCGGGGTTCTACGGAATGGGAGACAGAGCCGGAAGGTTGCTTGCCAGGAGAATTAAGAAAAGAGAAACACAAACAAAAATTCCCTTTCTCACAAGAAAAGATGGCACGACAATTCGTAATCCAATAGAAATAGCGGAGGAATTTAAATCTTACTACCAAACACTATACAATTTAAGGGAATCTGAACTGGTTCCCCAGCCCTCGCCAGATTCCATAAGGTCCTTTTTAGACCGAGCGGGACTCCCCTCCCTCTCTGGAGACCAGCTCCGAGGCCTTAATTCCCCCTTTACCGAAAAGGAAGTTCAGGAGGTAATTACCTCCGCAAAAAAAAGATCTACTCCCGGTCCAGATGGATTTTCCTTTCAATACTACTCCTGTTTCACACAGCTTCTCTCCAAACCCTTGTTAAACCTTTTTAACTTCTGGCGACACAAGGGAGAGATTCGAAGGGAAGGGTTGGAGGCGATTATAGCAACTCTCCCCAAGCCGGGCAAAACCCCTGATTCACCGGGCAATTTTCGCCCAATTGCCCTCTTAAACTGCGATGTAAAATTATACGCAAAACTTCTCGCCAATAGATTAAAGGAGGTACTGCCTTCCTTGGTGGGACTGGATCAGGTGGGATTTGTCCCGGGGAGACAGGCTAGTGACGGAACAAGGAGATTGGTGGACTTGGTGGAGATCATGGAGAGGAGGGGGGCTCCCAGTGCACTCCTGTCACTAGATGCCGAAAAGGCGTTTGATAGGGTGCACTGGGGGTACCTACAAGAGGTGCTCCAGAGGTTTGGAATAACCGGCGAGTTCCAGAGGGCGATTATGGCCCTCTACTCTTCCCCATGCGCTTCGGTCAAGGCTTCGGGATTTACATCCTCAATATTTAACATTTCTAATGGAACCAGGCAAGGGTGCCCCCTCTCCCCGCTAATATTTGCCTTGATTATGGAACCCTTGGCGGCGGTGGTGAGGGGGGATCCTGAAATTCGGGGTGTAGAGGTGGGAGCTGTGGAGCATAAGATTGGGCTTTACGCCGATGATGTGATCTTGGTGTGCACGCAGCTCCCCTCTTCAATCCCGAAAATACTAGCGGTACTGAAGGATTTCTCACAAGCTTCGTATTACAAATTGAATATGTCCAAATCCTCATTCTATCCCATTAACATCCCGGAAATGGACCAAATCATGATTAAACAACAGTTCCCGTTTACATGGGAGAAAGGGGGCTTTACCTATTTGGGTCTGTACATTACCAAGATAAGTACTATGGTCCGACATAACTGTGAGTCTCTAATCAAAAATATCCAAACAGAAATGGAGAGTCATTCAGGCCTCCTATTGTCATGGATGGCTAGAATCCAAATAGTCAAAATGACTTACCTTCCCAAGATACTATACTTACTGAGATGTCTTCCCCTTCATATCCCGGGAAAATTTCTGAAAGCATTCCAGAGGTTGCTAGGTCGATTTATTTGGCAAAGAAAACCACATCGAGTAGCCACTGGAGTCCTCACTTTGCATACTTCGATGGGGGGACTGGGAGTACCAGACGTCCAGTCATACTATAAAGCCGTGCACATAGAGGCAGCCAAAAGTTGGTGGTCACAGGAGCAAACCTCTCTATGGCTTCAGATTGAAGCCTTTTTTGCCCCCAGACAGTCCACTCGGCTATTACTGGAAATAAATCTTTTAAAACATTATGTGGCACCAGAGGCTCTTTCCACAATGCGCACTTTACTGGGAATTTGGTCTCGGGAAAGCAGAGACCTTCTTTCCTTTTTACATCGTTACATTACGCTTGGGGCAGTAGAGTGCTCAGTTAGCTCCTTGTCCCTCCAGTCTTGGAGGTTAAGGGGAATTCAACTTTTGAGCCAAATAGTGGAGGAAGGAGGTCTGAAACCCTTCTCCTCATTGATGGACAACTTCAATATCCACAAACATGATTTTTTTAAATATTTGCAGTTGCGACACTTCCTGGCCTCTGTCTCCCTGCCAGTTCTTCCTCGCGAATTTACAGATAACACTCTGCAGGCGTACTTTAAATCGGGGGGCACGTGCACTGGGGGCATCTCCATTGTCTACAAGGCCCTACTTGCCCAACGATCTAGACAGAAACTTAAATACATGACCAGATGGGAAATGGATTTGAAATTTGAGACCACTTTGGAGGCCTGGCAAAGAGCGGCCACTCATGTATCTCCCTTCTCGTCATGTATAAATCATTTAGAACAATCAAGGAAGATTCAGCTCCACTGGTATCTGACCCCGGACAGGATTGCCAGGTTTAGAGGGGACAGGTCTCAGAGCTCCGGGTTGTGCTGGAGGGCATGCTCCGAAGTGGGCTCCTCGACTCACATATGGTGGGAATGCTCCAACATAGCTCCGTTCTGGAAAGAAGTTGAAAAATTAATCTGCTCATTAACAGGTCTTCCCCTGAAGTTGGAGGCCCCAGTTGCACTATTAGGCCTGGGTTTGGAAATAATTCCGAAGATCTTACGGCCCATTGTAACTAATGTCTTAGTCGCAGCGAGACTGTGTGTGGCTTCCCATTGGAAATCTTCAGACACCCCAACCAGAGCTGAACTGATTGATCGAATAAACCTACATTTTCAACATGAACTCCTATTGGCACATGATCTCCCCAAAAGGAATAAAATTCTGTGGTGGTGGGACCCCTGGGTCCATTCCACGTTTAACACTATAAAAACCTCTGGATGAGAGCGCTACCCAAAAGGGGAAAAAAAGAAAAATTGACTTTATATGGACACTATCTGCTATGTCTCAATTATGTAATGACACATTGCTATGTAATTGTTTGCCCGGTTGTATTTGAAATATATTTGGGTAACTGTGCCCTAATTTTCCCCCTACCCCTCCCCCTCTTTTACCATTTACATTTTCCCCCCCACTTCCCCCCCCCCCTTTTTTCTTTTTCTTCTTTTCTAATTCTGACTGTTTTAAAAAAACTGATATTATATACTCTTTGTAATATCTGTGTTTGGAAAATTTTCAATAAAAACTTATTGGTTTAAAAAAAAAAAAGCGGAAACAATTGACATGTTCATTCTGTTTATGCACATGCTTTCTCCCATAAAAGTGCGGTGTAAAATTATGCGGCGTCTGAACAGCAAAAGTGAATTTCCATTCACTTTTGGGGGAGAAGCGCGTGCAAAAAAGCACGAAAATTACGCATCGTCTTAATGCAGCCTTATTTTATGAATTAACAGATAATTGGGAGGTACAGTGGCATGTAAATGTTTGGGCACATCTGGTCAAAATTACTGTTGTTGTGAACAGTTGAAGATGAAATGATCTCCAAAAGGCTTACAGTTAAATATGACATTTAAGTTGTATTTTCCACCAACATTTTTTTTTCATCTTTCATATTTCAAAAATTACAAGTGAAAATGGGTCAAGGCAAATGTGTGGACACCTAGTTTAGTATCTAGTAGCACCCCTTTTGCAAGTATCACAGCTTGTAAATGCTTTTTGTAGCCAGCCAATAGTTTTAATTGTTGTTTGAGGGATTTTCATCCATTTTTCCTTGGTAAAATCTTCCAGTTCTGCGACATACCCGGGGTTGTTTGCATGCACTGCTTTTTTGAGGTTCAGCCACAGATTTTCAATGATGTTTAGATCTGGGGACTGTGAGGGCCATTGTAAAACCTTTAGCCTGCAGCCTTTTTAGGTAGTTTATTGTTGATTTTGAAATGTGTTTAGTATCATTATCCATTTGTAGAAGCCATACTTTTTTCAACTTCAGATTTTTTACAGATGGTGTTATGTTTGCATCAAAAATGTGTTGCCATTAATCTGAATCCATTCTTCTCCCTACCCGTAAAATGTCCTCAATGCCATTGGCTGCAATACAACCCCAACGCATGATTAAGCCACCCCCATGCTTAATGGTTGGCGGGATATTCTTTTCCTGAAATTCTGTACCCTTTTTTCTCCACACATACCTTTGATCATTGTGACCAATAAGTTCTATTTGAAACTCATCAGACTACAGGACTTGTTTCCAAAATGCATCAGGCTTGTTTAGATGCCTTTTTGCACATTTCTGATGCTGAATTTTATGGTGAGGACACAGGAGATGTTTTCTACTGACGACTCTTCCATGAAAGCCATATTTGTGTAGGTATGTCTGAACAGAAAAACAATGTACCACAACTCCAGAATCTGCTAAATATTCCTGAAGTTCATTTGGGAAGCAGGGGTACTGATTTGCTTCTTCCACTGACCTTAACTGAGGCAAGTGAGGCCTGCAGTTCTTTGGATGTTGTTGTGGGATCTTTTGTGACCTCTTGGATGAGTCATTGCTGCGCTCCTGTGTAATCTTGGTCGGCCAGTTCACCACTGTTCCATGTTTTTGCCATTTGTGGTTAATGGCTCTCACCGTTGTTCACTGGAGTCCCAAAGCTTTAGAAATGGCTTTATAGCCTTTTCCAGACTTCCAAACTTTTCTCAATTACTTTGTCATTATTTGTTCCCAAATTTCTTAGGGTGCCTTCACATTTGCGTATGTGAACGCAGCTTATGCTGCGTTCCCATACGCAGTCAAACGCATGCGCACTGCGTTCCTATGTTTAACATAGGAACGCATAGTGCCTGCGTTTGTCAGCGTTTGCTGCGTTCGGGTGCGGATGCGGACGATATCTGCTCCTTCCGGTGTCCAGCGTCCGCACCCGGGACGCAGCATGTTGCATTTTTTGGGCGCTCGGGGACCTTGGAAGATCAGCAAGCATCCCCAAGCGCACAAAAAATGCATTGTCTTCAATGGGTCCGCAGTGTTCTGCGCTTGACAGCGCAGGAGAACGCTGCGGACCCATTGAAAAATCTCCCGGTGGCCGCCGGTGATGTCACAGGAGCTCACTGACAGCCACCGGGAGAGTCAGCTCAGCCTCTGCTGATCTCTACTTCCCCGCCGCCGGTAATCTCATAGCGGTGTCGGCAGGGAGAAACAGCTGATTTGACAGCTGTTTGAATCTCCCGCGCCGACACCGAGAGGAGATGTCGGCGCGGGAGATTCAAACAGCTGTCAAATCAGCTGTTTCTCCCCACCGACACGTCCCGGAGCTTACCGGCGGCCGGAGGCGGAGATCTCCGGCGCTGATCTCCGCCCCCGGACACCGCTGATTGGCTGCCGGGCTGCACAGTGATGTGTCCGCAGGCGGACATTCTCCGCTGCGGACACATCAAAATGGCACTGCTTTGCACTGCGTTTGTGTCTGCATGCCATCGGCATGCAGACACAAACGCAAATGTGAAGGTAGCCTAAGATTGCGGCATGACATCTAGGTTTTGAGGATCTTTTAGGCTACTTCACTTTGTCAGGCAGGTATTATTTAAGTGATTTCTTGATTGAGAACTGATGTGGCATTAATCAGGCCTGGGTGTGTCTGGGGAAATTAAACTGTGCCTCCCAAAGATATTTTAAACTACAATTGATTGATGTTTTAAAGGGGGAAAAATCACTTTTTCACACAGGGCCCCATAGGTTTGGATTTCTTTTTCCCTTAATAATAAAGACCTTTATTTATAAACTGCATTTGGTGTTTTCTTTAGCAGGGCCGTATCTAGAGGGGGGCTGGTGGAGCATCTTCCCCGGGTGCAGCAGGCAGGGGGGGCGCCTTCAGCCTTCTCCTGCAGCGCCTGAGGTGTCTCCCTGGCAGCCACATGTTCCGCGCCCCCCCAGCCTGGCAGTGTGAGCTGGCTTTACTCTCCATCTGTAGAGCCGCACATTTACAGGACCTGTGATGATGTCAATGGAGGGGAGGAGTCAGAAGTCACATGATCAGCTCCTCAGCGTATGCAGGACTCTGCTGTGTTGGATGAGGTAAAGTTTAAGTGTGGGGTCAGGAGGGATTTATAGTATGGATGTAGCAGAGCCGAGAGTGTACTAGGTTTATGGAGCAGAGCCGCGTGTGTACGAGGTGTACAGAGCAGAGCCGTGTGTATGAGGTGTACGGAGCAGAGCCGAGTGTGTACGGGATGTACGGAGAGGAGCCGTGTGTGTACGGAGCTGAGCCGAGTGTGTATGAGGTGTACGAAGAGGAGAAGAGTGTGTACGATGTATACAGAGAGGAGCAGTAGGTGTAGGAGGTGTACGGATTGGAGCTGAGTGTGTATGAGGTGTACAGAGTGTAGCAGAGTCTGTAGAAGGTGTACGGAGAAGAGCAGAGTGTATACGAGGCGTACGGAGTGGAGAAGCATGTGTACGAGGTGTACGGAGCGGAGCTGAGTGTGTACGAGGTGTACGGAGCAGAGCTGAGAGTGTACTAGGTGAATATAGATGAGCCACGTGTGTACGGAGCAGAGCCAAGTGTGTACGAGGTGTACGGAGTGAAGCAGAGTGTGTACAAGGTGCATGGAGCAGAGCTGAGAGTGTACTAGGTGTATGGAGCAGAGCCGCGTGTGTACGAGGTGTACGGAGCAGAGCCGAGTGTGTACGGGGCGTACGGAGAGGAGCCGTGTGTGTACGGAGCTGAGCTGAGTGTGTATGAGGTGTACGAAGAGGAGCAGAGTGTGTACGATGTGTATGGAGAGGAGCAGTATGTGTAGGAGGTCTGCGGAGCAGAGTGTATATGAGGTGTACGGAGTGTAGCAGAGCCTGTAGAAGGTGTACGGAGAGGAGCCGAGTGTGTACGAGGAGTACGGAACGGAGCCGTATGTGTACGAGGTGTACAGAGAGGAGCCACGTGTACGAGGTGTTCAGAGTGGAGCCGAGTGTGTACGAGGTGTACAGAGCGGAGCTGAGTGTGTACGAGGTGTACGGAGCAAAGCTGAGAGTGTACTAGGTGAATGGAGATGAGCCACGTGTGTACGGAGCAGAGCCAAGTGTGTACGAGGTGTACGGAGTGTGTACAAGGTGCATGGAGCAGAGCTGAGAGTGTACTAGGTGTATGGAGCAGAGCTGCGTGTGTACGGGTCGTGCGTACAAGGTATACAGAGCGGAGCTGAGTGTGTACAAGTTGTATTGAGCGGATCCGAGTGTATACAAGGTGTACGGAGCGGAGCACAGTGTGTACGAGGTGTATGGAGAGGAGCCGCATGTGTACGGAGCAGAGCTGAGAGTGTACTAGTTGTATGGAGCAGAGCCGCGTGTGTACGGTTCGTGCGGAACAGAGCTACGTGTGTATGAGGTGTACTGAGCGGAGCCACGTTTATTTGAGGTGTGCGGAGCCCAGTGTGTAAGAGGTGTATGGAGCGGAACCACGTGTGTACGAGGTGTATGGAGCAGAGCCGCATGTGTACAGGTCGTGCAGAGCAGAGCCGCTTGTAGTAGGTGAAGGGCTTTGTGGGGGGCATGATAATACTGGTGAGGGGTGTGGGGAGCCTTTATACTTTATGCAGGGCTGTTTGATGGTTGTGTTGGGGGCCATTATAAAGCGTGAAGAGGTGTAGGGCCATTATACTGTATGTAGGTCCATTACACTGCAAGGATAGCTGTATGTAGTTGAGAGGCTTACAGTAGGGTCATCATACTATGTGTATGGAGGAATCCACTGTGGGGCATCATACAGTGTTTGGGGGGCACTTTTGTTGGCATCACACTTTATGGCTGTAACGAAAGGGGAATCAAGGCGCTTCAATAGGAGAAAAATTACTTTTGTAAGGGCTGCAAAGTTGTGAGAGATGTCATTATGTGACCCAGGCAAATATTTTTTGGGGGGGCAATAAGAACTTCTATTATGTGGCCCCATGATTTCTATGTAGGCCCCTGGTGCAGGATGCATTATCCCTCTGGTGCAGGACCATAACTTACACACCGGGTCCAGTGCCACCCCCCGGTACATATAGGCATCCAACCATGTTTCTCCCGAGCGGCGGTTGGTCGGTAGCGCTCGTCCCCCTTCCCACTCCCACATCCTTTGCTCAACCCAATTGGACAGCCCCAGCTATTGGCTACAGACTGCTCTGTGGGGCGGTGCTTGTGATTGGCTAAGTGTTTCAGGAGGAGGCGTGGGCTGTTCGGGGGAGACGTGCCATTTTACCAGCTTAGTTCAGTGGCGGCTTGTTGATGCTCAGACTGCAGGTCATTCCATGTGGTGTGTGGACGGTGCTGCATGGTGACATGGCAGTGACATGGCATGGTGACATACTCAGTGCCAGGCAGCCACCATATTGGAGCTGCCCAGTGTGGACACAGTATGAGGAGTAAGGGGGATGGATGTGGCACAGTATATGTAGTGAGGGGGGATCAGTATGGACACAGTATGAGGAGTAAGGGGGATGGATGTGGCACAGTATATGTAGTGAGGGGGGATCAGTATGGACACAGTATGAGGAGTGACGGGGATGGCTGCAGCACAGTACGTGGAGTGAGGGGGGGATTGGTGTGGACACAGTATGGGGAGGGAGAAGGGATGGCTACTGACACAGAATGAGGAGTGAGAGGGGGATGGGTGTGAACACAGTAAGTGCAATGAGGGAGGATGGCTGCTGACACAGTATGGGGAGTGAAGAGAGAATGGGTGTAGATACAGTATGTAGAGTGAGAAAGGGATGAAGAAACAGCAGGGAATGAGAAAAATGTAAAGGGGCACAGAATAGAGATTGAGCATGTGTGGAGCTGTATGGAGAGGGGGCAGCATGCGGGGACAGTATATCGAGTCTAGTGAGGTTTGATGAGGGAAAACAGTATAAACAGTCTGCAGTATAGGGGGAAACAGTGTGGAGGATAGTGTGACCATGGAGCCCAGTATTGAAAGGAGAGGGCAGTGGGATGAGGGGGCAGTGTGGAGGGCATGTGCCAGAAGAGGGACAGTGTATAATTATTTATTCTGGGGCACAGTATAGGGCAGATATTTTTACTCACAAAAATATTGATCATTCTGCTATTTTTAAAGATATCATGTCGGGGGGCATGGCCTAGCAGGGCATGTGAGCGGTCGCAGCAGGAGACCTCTCCCGCCGTAACCCAGCTTAAAGGCTGCGATCGCCGCATACAAAAGCCACAAACTACACCATACTAGGTGCCGGAAGACCCCTAGACCCCGGGGGGTACTGTCGGAGGAGCGGAAGACTTAACGATGCCCCACAGGAGGCAGCGAGACGCGGCCCCAGCAGAGGCCTGTAAGATCCAAGATGGCGCCGTGGCAGAAGAGGAGGCGGCAAAGGCAAATGCAGCATGTGCCCGAAGGATGGCAGCGGCTGCTCGACTGGAAAGGTTTGCAAGGGTGGAGGTACAAACTGAGCCAGGGCAGGAGGGCATGGAGACTGGGGACGCACCCTCAGAAGAGGAGCAGGCAAGTGAGCGGGTAGAGGAAGACAGCAGGGAGCAGGATGGCCCACAGGAAGGAGAGGATTGTGGCAGTGAGAGGGTTAATGCCAGTGAACAGGAGCCCACATTAAGAGACATTTTCGCTGCAGTAACTTTCTGTAAAGAGACTCTGACCACACTGACCCAACAGGTTAAAGGCATGCAGGCTGAAATCAAAGGTATAAAATCTGATATGAGGAAGGCTGATGCCAGAACAGGAGTGGTGGAGGAGAGGGTCAGTAATACAGAAGATGACATCACTAAGTTGCAGAAAATCCAAAAAAAACAAGATAAGCAGCTGCAAGAAGTCATCGCCAAAAATGATGACTTAGAGAACCGCTCACGGCGGAACAATATAAAATTAGTGGGAGTACCTGAAAAAGCCGAAGGTTCCACACCCTGTGAAGTTATTGAAAAGTGGCTGCTTCAAAAAATTGGAGCGGACGCACTGTCTAAAATGTTCGCGGTTGAACGTGCCCACAGAGTGCCAATGAGACCCGTACCCCCTGGCTCACCTCCACGGGCTATCCTGGCTAAAATTCTGAACTATCGGGATAGAGATGTTATCCTAAGGAAGGCTAGGACGGCGACAGAGATGACTATAGATGGACAAAATATTTCCATTTATGCTGATTACTCTCCAATTGTTCAGAAGATGAGAATGAGATTTGGCGAGGTGAAACGGAAGCTGAGGGACCTGAGACTTGAATATTCCATGTTGTACCCAGCCAAATTACGTGTGGTTGCATTGGAGAAAGTACATTTTTTTCAAGGTTCGGAGGAGGTCGCTGATTGGTTGGAGCGTAATAACAGACGACTGTGGGATCAGGGAGAAGGATGAGAGGTGTTGGTCCCTGAATAACTAACTTTAATAAGTGGTATCTGATCACTTCATGTCTGGTTTTTATGGGACAATTTTTTGTTCTCCTGATATGTTGATTTTTCCTTTTTTTATTATACCATGTTTTTCTTACAGGAGAGGCTACAGATGTAGTCGTTAAAGTTACGTGCTTGGAGTTAATATGCTTTATATGGTCATATGATAATGGATGAAGGGGTCTGAGAGGCCACAGGATAGCGGCAGGTTGCTATAGCCTATTGAGAGTAATATGTTTAATGTTAATTATCTACTAAAGGTGGGAGGGTGAGAAAGGTGTAGGAATAGTTGGAAAGGTTCCTGAACTGTGAGGGACAGGTGAGATAGGTGTCAGGGACGGGTCTAGCGAATTTACCCACTCCCAAAATGGGAGAAGATACTCGTTGGGGATACATTGGGGGGAGGAGGGGTGGAAGTTGGGGTTTGGGGAGGAGGGGAAGGGGGGATGGGAAAAGGGGGGGGTAGACAGCGTAAGCAAAATACTTTATGGGGATACCCATTGGTCAGTAACACCTTTATTATAACATGGTTAGACAACTAAGAGTCATAAGCTGGAATATTAGGAGGCGACGGTGGTGAGGCACATTCTATCCTTTAAACCATCCATTATATGTCTATTAGAAACCCACTTAACTAAAGAAAGACTGGTGTTTTGGCCAGAAAGTGGCTTAGACAATCATACCATGCTACATGTTCTAACTTCGCGAGGGGGGTTTCAGTCCTGGTCCATGTCTCGGTTCCATATGAAGAGGTTGAAGTGCGAGTGGATAAGGATGGGCAATACGTATATGTAGTGTGTCGAGTGTATGGATGCCTGATTTGTTTGGTGGCAGTATACTTCCCTCCACCGTATTCAGACCATAAATTGCATGAGATAATGGAGCTGACCAGACACAGAGTGGGGATACCATTATTGATTATGGGAGATTTTAACAATATAACAAATTGGGATATAGATAGGGAAGGAAGAGGGCAGAAGAACATAGGGGGCAACAGTGTGACGCCATTTGCAAAACAAATAAAAGAATTGGGATTGGTAGACTTGTGGAAGGCAAGGAATGCTGAAGTGAAATGTTACTCGTGTTCCTCGTCCTCGCATAATTCAATAGAGTTGACATGGCATTAGGGAATAGATACTAAGACAATATGACCCAAAAGTTTGACTATTTACCTAGAGTGGTATCGGATCACAAACCGATTGAGGTGGTACTGCAAGTGGGAAAGGGACGTATGGGGTGTAGAGGAGAGTGGAAGAGTCACTCATCCTGGTTGAAATTGCTAGATATGGGGAAAATTAGTGAGGAGGTTGAGCAGTTCTTCTGAGACAATGTTGGTAGTGCACCTGCAGGTGTAGTGTGGGATGCTATGAAGGCATTCCTTAGAGGGTTATTTATCAGAGACATTTCCAGATGTAAATCGGAAACAAGACGAGAGGAGCAACAGGTGATGGACGCATTGAGGATGGCTGAGATTGATGCAGTAACTGTACCCACCCCGGAGACGCACAAACGCCTGAGGAATGCTCAGGCGGCTGTAGATGAGGTATATATGCGGTCTGCTATGAGACGACAGGACTTTCATAAAGCTTCTTTCTTTGAGGATGGTGAGAAGGTGGGCCATCTATTGTCTGTTGTGGCAGCAGCCCAGAGGGAGTCTTCCTATGTGTATGGACACTCTGATGATACGGGGGCAGTGGTGGAGGATACAGAGGGTATACTTCAAATATTTAGACGATTCTATGAGAATTTATAGTCTTCCGGGTTGTTGGTCTCTCGGGAGGAGATGGTACTGTATATGGAAGGTGCACATTTACAACAGATCAAGGTGGAAGAAAGTAAGAGACTAGAGCAACCATTGAATATAGAAGAATTAGAAGAAGCCTTGGCCACTATGGCCAATGATAAAACACCGGGGGCAGATGGCTTGCCAGCAGAGGTGTATAAGCAGCTGAAGGATGTGTTATTACCTGGACTGTGTGTAGTGTTTCAGGAGGCTTTTGAAATGGGCTACTTGCCGGAGTCTATGAGGGAGGCTACAATTGTGGTTTTGCCCAAGGAGGATGAGGACAAGAGGAAAGCGGAGTCCTACAGGCCCATTTCATTGCTGTCAGTAGACGTAAAGTTGTTAGCCAAAGTGATGGCGCGCAGACTGACGGGAGTAGTTATAGATGTGATTCACCCGGATCAGTCTGGTTTTATGCCAAACAAATCTACGGCCTTTAATTTAAGAAGATTATTCCTGAACATCCAATTACCAGCGGATAATAAGGGGTGTAGAGCGGTGGTATCCCTGGATGCGCATAAAGCATTTGACAGCGTGGAATGGGACTATCTGTGGTTGGTACTAGAAAAGATGGGATTTGGTCAGATGTTTGTTTCCTGGGTGAGGCTGCTGTATTCTTCTCCTATGGCTTGGGTAAGAGTGAATGGTGAAAGATCAGATAGGTTTAATCTTAATCGTTACTGTTCACTCTAGCTATTGAGCCACTTGCAACATACAGTTAGGGCCATAAATATTTGGACAGTGACACAATTTTCGCGAGTTGGGCTCTGCATGCCACCACATTGGATTTGAAATGAAACCTCTACAACAGAATTCAAGTGCAGATTGTAACGTTTAATTTGAAGGGTTGAACAAAAATATCTGATAGAAAATGTAGGAATTGTACACATTTCTTTACAAACACTCCACATTTTAGGAGGTCAAAAGTAATTGGACAAATAAACATAACCCAAACAAAATATTTTTATTTTCAATATTTTGTTGCGAATCCTTTGGAGGCAATCACTGCCTTAAGTCTGGAACCCATGGACATCATCAAACGCTGGGTTTCCTCCTTCTTAATGCTTTGCCAGGCCTTTACAGCCACAGCCTTCAGGTCTTGCTTGTTTGTGGGTCTTTCCGTCTTAAGTCTGGATTTCAGCAAGTGAAATGCATGCTCAATTGGGTTAAGATCTGGTGATTGACTTGGCCATTGCAGAATGTTCCACTTTTTTGCACTCATGAACTCCTGGGTAGCTTTGGCTGTATGCTTGGGGTCATTGTCCATCTGTACTATGAAGCGCCGTCCAATCAACTTTGCAGCATTTGGCTGAATCTGGGCTGAAAGTATATCCTGGTACACTTCAGAATTCATCCGGCTACTCTTGTCTGCTGTTATGTCATCAATAAATACAAGTGACCCAGTGCCATTGAAAGCCATGCATGCCCATGCCATCACGTTGCCTCCACCATGTTTTACAGAGGATGTGGTGTGCCTTGGATCATGTGCCGTTCCCTTTCTTCTGCAAACTTTTTTCTTCCCATTATTCTGGTACAGGTTGATCTTTGTCTCATCTGTCCATAGAATACTTTTCCAGAACTGAGCTGGCTTCTTGAGGTGTTTTTCAGCAAATTTAACTCTGGCCTGTCTATTTTTGGAATTGATGAATGGTTTGCATCTAGATGTGAAATCTTTGTATTTACTGTCATGGAGTCTTCTCTTTACTGTTGACTTAGAGACAGATACACCTACTTCACTGAGAGTGTTCTGGACTTCAGTTGATGTTGTGAACGGGTTCTTCTTCACCAAATAAAGTATGCGGCGATCATCCACCACTGTTGTCATCCGTGGACGCCCAGGCCTTTTAGAGTTCCCAAGCTCACCAGTCAATTCCTTTTTTTTCAGAATATACCCAACTGTTGATTTTGCTACTCCAAGCATGTCTGCTATCTCTCTGATGGATTTTTTCTTTTTTTTCAGCCTCAGGATGTTCTGCTTCACCTCAATTGAGAGTTCCTTTGACCGCATGTTGTCTGGTCACAGCAACAGCTTCCAAATGCAAAACCACACACCTGGAATCCACCCCTGACCTTTTATCTACTTCATTGATTACAGGTTAACGAGGGAGACGCCTTCAGAGTTAATGGCAGCCCTTAGAGTCGATTGTCCAATTACTTTTGGTCCCTTGAAAAAGAGCAGGCTATGCATTACAGAGCTATGATTCCTAAACCCTTTCTCCGATTTGGATGTGGAGACTCTCATATTGCAGCTGGGAGTGTGCACTTTCAGCCCATATTATATATATAATTATATTTCTGAACATGTTTTTGTAAACAGCTAAAATAACAAAACTTGTGTCACTGTCCAAATATTTCTGGCCCTAACTGTATATTAGAAAAATGGTGAAGGGCTTTTGGTTTGGGCCAGTGGAAGAGAAGGTGGCTTTATATGCGGATGACATCTTATTGTTCCTGCAGGATCCTATAGAGTCCCTTAGACAAGCAGTTAGAGTGGTCGAAAGGTTTGGAGAGATGTCTGGTTTAAGAATTAACTGGGAAAAATCCAACATTATGATGTTAGATAGGGAGGGTGTGGATGAGCTTGGGGAATTTGGATGTACCAGACTGAAAGTGGTGGATCGATTTAAGTATTTGGGGATTCAGGTCTCTCTGCCCATCTCGGAGTATATTAAATGGAATGTTATGCCGTTGTTGGTTAAACTGAAAGACAAGGCACAGACATGGTGCAAGTTGCGTCTCTCGGTGGTGGGTAGGACGAATTTGTCCAAAATGATTCTCATGCTAAAACTCCTCTATGTGCTCCACAATTCACCAGTGTGGATATCATGGGGATTGTTTCAAAGATTTAACTCAGTGTTTTGGGGTTTGGTTTGGGGTGGATGTCAACCCAAACTAAAATTGGAAATTCTGCAGAGGCCGAAGGAGGAGGGGGGACTGGCCCTACCAAATCCCTGGATTTACTTCCTGGCATCGCAGGGACAGCATTTAAGGGGATGGGCCTCAGGAGGCGGGAGGATTTCCACACAGAAAGTACTTGAGCATTTAATACAAAGGGCCCCTTTGGTGACGGGATTGGAGGCTGGAGACTTTGGATGTATGGGAGGAGGGTTCCCCACTCTGTGTCTGATTCAGAAAGTCTGGAATAGGATTAAAAAACTAAGGGAGATTGAGGGTGTGACAATATATACCCCGTTGTGGAAAAACGGAGCTTTGGGTGAATTTTATAAATTGGGAGAGCAGAGATCCTGGTTGAATAGGGGCATAGAATATGTGTCCCAGATTTTGGTAAATGGGGCTCTGAAGTCTTTTGCATCCCTAAGGGAGGAATTTCTGCTATCAGAGACGGATAGGTTTCTCCATTTTAGGGTCCAACATGCTTGTCGACAACAGCGGAAGATAAGTAATCTTGATTTACAGAAGGATATTGTTATAGATTATGTGTGTATGGAGGGCAGTACACGGGGGGTGATATCCACGCTGTATAGAGACCTCCTGCATACATTGCTGCTGAAGCACCCTATTAAGGCACGTGAAAAGTGGGAGAGAGAATTGGGGGAAATGGAAGATGAAGTCTGGGAGTCGGTGCTGGAATACGGACCAAAATTGTCTTTGAGCGAGCCGGGCAGGTTATCGCATTTGTATCTTCTTCATAGGGTATACCGATCCCCAGAATTTCTGTTCAAAATAGAGGTAAGAGGTTCATCTGAGTGTCCAAGGTGCTTGAGTGAGCGTGCTGGAATTCTGCATATGATGTGGGAGTGCCCGAGGTTGCAAGTGTTTTGGTTGATAGTGATAACATTGATTGAAAGACGATATGCATGTGTGATACCTAGAACGCCTCTTGTATGCGTGTTGGGATATGATATCGTGTCGGGATGTGCTGCAGAAGACCGGAGAAGATGGAAATCTGCAGAGGCAAGCTGTGGATGTGAAAAGTGATCATGGTGTCTGAACAAGATGAAGAAAAGAAAAAGACGACCCTGATCAGAGACAAAGTCATCTGTAAGGTACCCAGATGTAAATGATTATTTGTGACTAGATGGTGGCCCGATTCCAATGCATCGGGTAAACTTGAATATGTATGTAGTTTATTTATGAAGATTTAAGAATAATGCAAAGTGAAGCTGGGTTTAAATCCCGCGCCAATATCGCTGATTGCTGGATGATGAGGGGGAATGGGGCGGTAAAAGTGGATGACTAACGCACATAGATATAAAAGCATTGAACTGGAGGACATTTTGATGCAATGGACTAAATAAAGTAATGAAAGGTAGTAGACAGGTAGAGTTGTTATCTTCTGGTTCCCTCTGGTATATCTCTGAATTCCACTTAAAAATGCCCATTTGAAATTACACAGATGCCAAGGTACAGAGGCCTTGGACCTTGCTACTTATAGCTCTTGTGAACAACAGACAATATGCCAGGTATGTAGAGGGGAGTGGTCAGAGGAGAAAGGATACACCACACCAGGGGACAATTAACAAATTACTGCTAAGAGGAAAGTTTGGGTCAGGATCAGCAGGAGACAGAGACAAGGGCAGGAGGATAGAAAATGCATATTTCTAAGGTACAAAGCAGATGGGAGAATATGTCATACCATCAAAATACATTAGAAATTAGATACATCACTATGAAGTCTCTGTCCATACCATCAAAATACATTAGGGGCACACAGTCAGATTGGATACAGCATGCTACATGCTTCCCACCCACTGTCCTTTAAAACCACCACCCCTTGCCTGCCTAGAGTTCCGGGCTCCGGGTTGGGTGCTGACTCTTGTGGTGTGTGGGATGTCCGTGAGGGTGTTTAGTGTATAAACTGTCTTTCTTCTCGCCTGGCTGCAGTTCCCTATGTGGCCACCCTGGTCGCATGGGTGCCACATCTCTGTCTCCTGCTGCTCCTGTCTGTCTCCTCCTGTGATTGTCTCTGAATGTCTCTGTCTCCTCCTGTGCTTGTTTCTCTCTGCTCCTGTGGCTGTCTCCGAGTGCCTCTGCAGAAGCCCCCAGGGCCGTGGGTTACTAGGTAATCGGGCTGGTTGGTTCGGTGGGGGGTCACGGAGGCGGGACCTGGCTCCGTGGCCCTGGGCATGCAGAAAAGGGGGATTATTTACAGAAGATAGTTCGTGACGCCACCTGTTGTACTCGGTCAGGGATGGCCGACGCTGCAAGATATAACCTCTTTGGCAGATGGTAGTGCAGCCGGGATGGTAAAGCTCCCCACAGGGATGGTGTGGACAATCTATTAGGGTGCTGATAGTGAGGAAGAAGGAGGCATACACAGTTCGTGCAATTTATTACCTTTACTTGATGATCAGTCAACTGCAGCCTGGTTAGTTCCCAGAAGATTAGGGTCACTCTACCAAGACACCATTCATAACCTTTCCTGGTTGCTCTCTCCTGTGCTGTATACTCTACCTCCTTCCCAGTGCCTTCGTGGACAGGGTCCCAAGCTGATGACTGCGGGCATTGTCGAGTGACTAGGTTGGCATGTCCCCTGACCCTAGTTCTAGCCACCATCTCAGCGATTATCCACGGTTGGTAGCCACCGCTCATGCAGAAACAAAGGCCTCTGGTTTTCCTGGTTGAAGCGTGCAGCAGTCTTGCCAGATCGAGGCCGGTCCCCTCAGGCAACCCACCGCCCAACGCAGGCCGGGCCAAATTCAAGGCACACTGGTGGATCCCCCACTCCCATGTCCCCTAGGGCGCTCTCGGTCCTGCGTCTGTTCTGGACGTCCTCCTCGAGGTTCTCCCTCTCTCTTCTTGAGGGTCTCTCTCCCCTCCTACTCTGACTCCTTTTCTAACCTACTGCTAACCCCTCCTCCTGACAAGAAGATGGGGCCCTCCTTCTCTTCCGCCCGAATCCCCTGGCCCTGATTTGGGATGGTGTTGTGTGCAATTCTGTGTCTTGGGTTTGTGACCCCTCTCACCTGGGAACAGTGACATCACACCTGTGGAGTAGGTGCAGCATCACTGTGGCGACCAGTCCGCAGGGGCACCACACCTCTGTCTCCTCCTGTGCCTGTCTCTGTCTCCTCCTGTGGCTGTCTCTAAGTGTCTCTGTCTCCTCCTGTGCCTGTCTCCTCCTGTGCCTGTCTCTGTCTCCTCTTGTGGCTGTCTCTGTCTGTCTCCTCATATGGCTGTGTCTGTCTCCTTCTGTGGCTGTCTCTGACTGTCTCTGTCTCCTCCTGTGCCTGTCTCTGTTCCCCCCTGCTCCCCTCCTACCCTGTGTAGAATACAGCGTAGTGTCAGTCACGTGAATCTAGGCTCTGGCCGTCATGTGACTGATCACATGTTTGTGATATCACTACAGGTCCTCCATCCTCCTCAGGAGTCTGGTAAATCCAGTCAGGGTGCTGCGATGTGTGTGGCCATGAGATCCTAACTGCACCTGTGCAGCTGGTTCTCCCAGGTGCAGTTAGGATGTCGCGGGAGCTTAATGCAGCAATGTGTGCAATGGGTGACTTGGAGTCCCGCGAGATTGTAACTGCGCCTCAATTTGTGACTGGAGCGCAGGCGCCGTTAAGATCTCGAGGAACTCCTGTGGCACCCCAGGGGTT